>JADRCH010000032.1:4857508-4990073 GCA_019843965.1 Rhynchomys soricoides | reverse complement strand
TCTCTCTCTCTCTCTCTCTCTCTCTCTCTCTCTCTCTCTCTGTATCTCTATTTCTCTCCTGTTCACTTAAATTGTCTGTTCTCATGTGAGTTGAGCATATCCTATCTCTGATTTATTCTGTTAAATCTTTTTCTCATTTATACTTTGTCTGCTCCTGAATTAGACTTTACATTTAAACATGGCTTCTTCCTTCTAAAAACAATGGCATAGTGAATAAAAGCTCTTGACATACAAGCTTGGGTACCTGAGCTTGATTCCTGAAAGGCACATAAAAAGCTTCATGTGGTGTCACACATCTATATTCTCAGCCCTTCTTTGGTGGTCAGATAGAAGGCAGAGGCAAGAGGAGAGGACTGAAGCTCATGAGCCAGCTGGACTAAAGTCATAGTACCATAACAAGAGATCCTGCCTCAACTAGGAGAAAAACGGAGAATGGTTCTTGACAGATTCCCTTTGACCATTCTCACTATCACTATAGATATACAGGTACAAGTACAGAGACATAAAGATATATGTAGATACATGCATAGACACTCACATAAGCACATTTATAAGTATTAAGTTAATAAAGCATCGATACAGGTATATAAAATGACAGCTGCTTTCTACCACATGGGATTCAGAGGAAAAGTGCAAGGAACTGGAAAAGCCTGCAGAGATTATGCTTTTGACGAACAGCTGTTAACTTTTAGGGAAAGGAGGACACATGAGATGCATCTAATGAGGAACTTAAAGGTATGGGTCAGTTTAGGAAATCAGAGAAAGGCAGCTTACAAGGACTCAGCAGACATTTTCTGTGTTTGCTTTCGAGAATCTTGAGGGTGACTAATTTCAAATACTCAAATGTCTAAATGTACACACATCTACATATAAATACCATTTTTCAGATTATTCCAAAAAATTAAATTATTTTGTCATATATTCCCCCTCCATAAAGAAATCACCACAGGGCAAGGGGGGGTGTGTATAAAGAATTTTCATGAATATTTCATCTTAACTAAAATACTTTGTGTTCATGGAGAGGATCTCCATCATTTTCTGATGATATTTAATTTCTTCCATATAGGAGAAAATTCATGCCTAGCACTGGGACACTGATCAAGGGCTAATGACTGGGAAGGCTGTGCGAAAACTACTACTATTTCGGAAAATTACCTCATGTCACACTGCCTTCAGAATAATTATATTTATTCTCCTAGGTAAGTGCTGCTCTTAGACTTGGACAGAGAGACTTCTTCTGCAGTGGCTAATAATTACTGCTAAAAAAAAAAAAACCCTCATGATTGGTCAATGTGTTGAGAAGTACTTACTGTTGAGTGCTCATCCCTAACTGGGAAAATTATAACAATGACTCCATGGCTCATGAAACATCTCAGAAGAGGGACTCAAAGAATATAAGAACCAGAAGAAGTGATAGAGGGACGTGAGACAATTTTCTGAGCATCACATAGCTGTTGAACCAAAAAATTCTACATCAGAGCTTGTTATCTGCACAAGACATGCACAGGGGTTCCCCATTAACATTCCAAAACAAGTGAAAGAAGCTAAGAAGGCCTGTCCCATCACTGAGGAACTAGAGTCAGGTAACGTTGTAGGGGAGAATCTTATTCTCACTGATATTGCCAGTGATAAATTATTCTTGATTATGGAAATAACAACATACTCATGGCCACATAGCCAACCCTAACTAAGCAAATAAATAAATTGAGTGGGTCACCAAATAAATAAATGAGCTTGAAAGTATACCCTCATTGTCTAAATTTTCTATATTTCTCTTAAATGCTTAAATGTCATTAAGAATGGTATTTTATACTTGGAATCCCATTACTAAAGAATCTGAGCTTGGGCATTATGGATTCAAGGCTGAGCCTCTGCCTCAGACAAATAAACGCAGATTTAAATTTTACACTTATGAAATATCAAGTCTCTTATCCTCTTTAAGTATAGCATGCTGAAACTGAGCAGTTAGTTTTAGGACCAGTGATGTGGCTCAGTAGATAAAGATACTTAAGGTCAAGACTGACAACTTGAGTTCAATCTGTGTGGTGGAGGGAAAAAACAGAATCCTGACAATTACTCTGACATATGACACATGCTGATCCATCCATGTGCATGCCCCCCCCCCAAACACAAAAACAAATGAGAAACAAATGTTTTCTCAAAAGAAATTAATGGTATATATTTTCCAAGTAATTTCCTCCTAAAATTGTTTTAATTTCCTGAAAATAATTCTTGAATAGCAGCGTTGGTTTGGATGAAGTAACTTGACAATGGGTTAGATTTTCAATCCTTAGAATTTCAGCAGGCACATCTGTCAGCTTTGTAGGCAATGGGCTCATTTCCACTGGGGTCCTGTTAGGACATTATTAGCAAATATAGTGAAATTCCTGCAGCCTTCACACTCCAGAGACATCTCTTCATCAGCTCCCTGAGCTCATTTCTGTTTTATTTGGGAATGAGGTAAAAAGCAGAGGAAGCATCTCTGTGGACACAGGCTGTCCATGTATCTGTGACAGATCAAGATTAGTGCCACAGAGGGAGAAGAGAGATGGAGGAAGGGGAAGGAGAGGGGGAGGGGCAGGGGAGAGGGGGAGGAAAAAAGGGAGAGGGAGAGGGAAGTAGAGAAAGGGGGGGGGAGAAGATACCTAAGGCATACTTCAGAAGGGGAGAATTGTCTAGTATAGAAGATGCATTTATTTAAACATTAAAACACATAATCGTCCTTGCTTTCCCTTTTCAATACATACATATCACTGGGCTTAACTTTCCACTGTGATTCATCATGTTGGGATCCAATGTATCTGCAGTGAGGTTTGTCATCCATGATTCAAAACAGAATTGCACTGGGGACTGCATTTGAGAGTTCTTCTGTAGATATTCAAATCAGCCTTTAAAGGCTAAATGCAGTTCTTCTTATAATATGTGTATGTGTGTGTACATACATATAGATGCATGCATATACACAGACATATTATATATATATATATGTATATGCATATATATAAGACATGTCATATTGTTTTATGAAAACAGGAAAATAATAGAGTGCCATGTGTCAATGGATTCTTTAAAGAATCACCTAAAACCTAAGGGATGGAGTTCGAAACAGGTGGTATCTACAGACTCCTATGGGAGAAAATTATTTTTCTCTTTAGATGCCTGTGTATGCCCATAGATAGATCGAAGTCAGGACTGTAAAAACAGGAGACAATGAAATCTTTGTAGAACATTGTATCTGACAGAGAATCTAACACAAACCTAGGTCTGGACATTGGAAGTGGTCTGTGTAAGGTTCCAGAAAAGCTAAGCAATGTTTAGACAAATGACATTATCTGCTGAGCAGCCTGCTCTTCCTCCTCAATTGACCTTGTTACACAGAGGGCAAATTTCAGGAAGAGAACTGAACACAGTAGCTATGAAGTTAACAGCAGTCTTCCACCAAGTGCCTCACTATTATTAGTAGAAGTTGAAGGCTAATGTACCAAGGAAACAGTCTCTCACTCACGTTTGTAAAATAGAAATGGAATTTTAGAGCAAACAGGAATCGCCCCCATTAGCTGACTCAATGATCCCAGGCTAAGAAAGAAAGTCATTGTCACGAGGCCAGAAATCTGTCAGTAATTACTATTTTCAGAGTACTCAAATATTACAGGAATGTGAACAGGAAGGGACACTTCAGAAAGAACTTGATCACATTAAGTGAATTTCCTTCACAGTGTCATACCATATTTTACAAAACAATTTGTATTTATACTGAGCCCAACTCTCATATTTTTTTTATGAAAACAGGAAACTAATAGAGTCCTGAGTACTTCCTTAGTCCAGCTGATCATTATTTGGGGGGGGGGGAACAAAAGCAATTTTGGAATTTCAGATAGAATGGCAGAACCTAATGATTTCCTCTGTATCTCTCTAGAGATTTATCTGATCTGGGAGAAAGTCCTACTTGACCTGAAAAGCTTCATCAACTAAGCTAGCTCAATGTGGCGATTCATTTGCATAAGTAAGTGCCTGCCATTCACAACCACAGCTCGTCCCATGATTCATTATGATTAAAGTAGATAATAGTGCCCAGTGTGGCAGAGGGATGCAGCAGAGGAAGAAAAAGAAGTCCTTGGGAGAGCTGTCACTGCACACAGTCTTCCTGCACTTTCATAAATCTACTAATCTATTAATGTCACAATGACATATTATGTCATAGAGAAGATATTCTGAGTGAAGGAAAATAATCTAGTCTCCAACATAGAGGTGTGCGTGTGCATGTGTGTGTGTGTTCATGAGTGTGTGTACCTATCTACCATCCTATGTGCGTTCAAGTTAAATCTCAAGGTACCTTTGTTTGGTTGGTTTAATGCTTCCCAGCTTTCTCTCATGTCTAACTCCAAACACCTCGAGGGAGCACTAAGATTACAGTTGCTAGCAACCACATCAATCATGATGTGAATTCTGGAATCCAAGCTCAAGTCCTCACACTTGTGGCAAGCATTTATCCCCTTTGCTATCTCACCAGCTGACAGTGTAGGTTTGTAAAGATTTAATATATAACACAATATTTTCAAACTGTTAAACATTGTATTGTATATGGAACACAGTTTTGCTTATTCTATGCAATATCCTGGGGCAGATCACTAATTTTCCATTCACCCATTTAGAACCCAGAACCTTGGTTGCTTTTAGAATGAACAATTTTCATCTTTATCACCAAATACTTAATCATAATTTCAAAGTTTAGAATTTACTTTGTAGCAAACCCTTAACTTTTCTCTTATTACCACAGCATTTGGAAGGTCCTGGCAGGTACTTTTCCAACATTAAATGTCCCTCCCACCTATTCGAAAGTTTCTCAGATCTGCAGTCAAACATAATTACTAATAACAGTTCCTTTATTTACTTATTTACTTATGTTTTGCATAAGTATCAGCATATAATAATTTCACTTAATGATATGACCTTTTCATGAAAGTATATAATGCATTTTTATCATATTTACTCTGTCACCCTCTCATGTCTTTTCTCTGTCTACTGATACTGTTTCTCTCCCAAATTAGTCTTTTTTCTACTTTCATAGGTTTTTGTTTTGTTTTGGCTTTGGTGACTCAATGAATTTGTTCATGGTGCTTATAGGATCATGGGTGGGAAGGTATTGACACTGTACCAGTGGCTACATCTCTGAAGACAATGTCTCTCTCTTATTCATTCCCTAGCAAAGCATTCCCAAGGAATGGGTGTAGCCCACCCCTCCTATAAAAGTCATCTTCATTGTTTCTTTACTTTCACCTTTACACTGAGGGATATGTGCTTTTCCTAGTTTGTCATCCTCCCTGTCATCCTCAGACATTTTTTTTCCTAATAAAACATTGGCACCCATAAGCAAAGCACCTTTCTCTGCTTCTTGGAAAAAACACATATCTATATACACATACCCCACACCAGGAGAGAGATGGTAACATATATATGATTATACTCCAATTCAGATATTGTCATAAAATATACATATCTTTTCCTGCCTCAGAAAGATTCTATATGAGCTGAAGAGATGTCTGAGCACTTAGGACCTGCACAGGACTTCAGTTTGGTTACCAGCACTCAGACTGGGCAGCTTGAAACCTCCTGCACCTCCAGTGCCAGGATGTCCCTTGTCCATGTCTGGGTTTTATAGGCACTACACTTATATATGCATACCAACATGAATGTACATAATAAAATAATACAAATAAATTATACATTTTCATATACATACAAGTACACATACATATATATGTATATGTAATTCTGGACTTTTGATTCTTGGTATTTTTTTGTCCCTGTACAGTCTTTCCCACTTTTGAATGTTAGTCTTATACTTAAGCTGGGGCTGGAAAAGTTATCACAATGAAAATATACCCAAGAGTCTTCTCAGTGCCTGAAAAAGGATAACAGAGAATCTGTCAGCATGGTTCAAAGAGCAACACAGTTGCTGCTGTATCTATCTTATCACTGTTTCTTTGACAAAGCCTTTGCAATCCTGCATGGATCTGTGACCCATGGGACATGTGTAAATATGGCTATATCTCACAGCAAGTAATAAATACTCCCCCTGAACCTTATGACTAGCTCAACAGGTTACAGATAATTTTACAGCCATGAGGTTAAGTTTACGGAAGCTTAGTAACAAGACTTCTAAGAAGGAAGAATCACAGTGTTAGAGAGGTTTCTGTCTCAACTAGCACTTCAGTTTGTAGTCTGCAATCCTGTGGAGGACACAGTTCCTGAAGAAGAAATTCAGAAGAAATCAGAATAGGTATCTCTACTGCGTCCTACCAAAACCAAAGTTGCTGCTGGTTTAGGAATTTGCTTAAAGAAAAGATCTTGCTTCATGAACTTGAGAACCTTTCAAAAAAAAAAAAAAAAGGGAAACAAAAAGAAAGAAAGGGAGAGAGGAGGGAAGATGAAGAAAGAAGGAAGGAAGAGAAGAAGGAACATAAAGAAAGGAAGGAAGGAAAATAAGGAAAGAATGAAAGAAGGATGGAAGGAAGGAATAAAAAAGAAAAGCCATGAGGAATGACATGGCTGTGATCACAGCTCTCTGGAGCAGAGACAGGAGAATGTCTAAGGTTCACTCAACAGGTAGCCAATCCTAATTAAGAAAATCCAGGTTAATGAGAGACCCAGTCTTAGAAAAATGTAGACAGTGCCTGCAGAAGAAAAACCAAGGTTGTTGTCTGTCCTGGACATGTACATACATATGTACATGGTTGCTCCACACCCATGTTCATACTACCACACACACACATACCCAAAGAAAAACAGTATAAACCTCTAACTGAATTTCTCACTGTACTTCTGGAAAGCTTCAAAACTGATGCAATCCCTTATGTCTTAGTAGCAACATCATAAACTTCAAATTAAAAACTACAATAAAAATGAGTCAGCTGTCATTGCTCATACCTTTAATCCCTGCACTAAGTAGGCAGAAGCAGGCAGAACTCTGTGAGTTCACAAACACCCTGGTGTGTTATAATGAGATCCAGAACAGATAGTTCTATAAAATTGGATCCTACATATGTATGTGTGCATGTATATTAATTTGAATTAATAACTTTTACAGTATTTTATCATATTTTTTCTGATTCTTTATGTATTTATCTATTTTTCCACCTATCTCTCTATATACATGCAGGCACTTCACATCTAGTACATTTTAATTTTAATGGAATATAAGCTATCATTTGTTCAATCCTCTGACTATATTGAAATTGCTACTGAAAAAAAAACCAAAATAATTTCATTTCATCGTATATTTATCAAAATGAATGGTCATTGCATTTATTTAGCAAGAAATGATGACAATTGTTAGCACTATTCTGTGACCTTGGCCAAGTGACATAATATCTTGTTATTCTCACTTGAAAGTAGCATAAAAGTGCTCATATCACAGGATGATGTGAGGTTATATTCTGTAAAGTTACACAGTATATAAAGTATAAAATAAAGCCGTATTGTCTTTTTCATCCTCCTCAATACTGGAAGTCTCTAAATTGTACTTGAAGGGAATAATATTCAACGTCTCTATGGTAGCTTAACTTATTTACTACATGAATGTATTTATGCTGAATTCACTTACAAGGATTGATGAGTGAATAAGACAAATATTTTCTAGGGATTAAAAATATAGGAGCATGGGCTAACAGCACATATCCTTATGGAATGAGTGTCATATCCATGGGATCTGCTGAACACAAACATGTTCAATAGCACTGTTGCTTTGAGCACATGATTAGTGTCCTAGTATTCATAATACATTCGAGGAAAGCATGTTCATAAGTGTAGTGAAATCTCTATTTCCAAGGTTTCTCATATTTTCTATCTTTTTTCTATTTTCATGTTAAAAGTATAAAGAATCCTTTTGCTTGTTGAAACAAAAGAATTTGGATGATTTTTTTTTTTAAGTAAGCCCTTAATGTTAACTTGAAGTCACATGATGATACTCTGCTTGAGGAGAAGCTGCCTATGTGCTTATGTGTATATGTGTATGTGGTGGGATGCATAGATATAGGTTAGATGCATAGATATAGGCAGTTGTGGGAAAAGCACTGGAAGCTTATGGGCCAGCCAGTCCAGCAAATATTGACCATGACCCAAATAAGGAGACTGGTGAGAAACAACACTGTATGCTGTCTCCTGACCTTCACTTGTGCACTGTGGCATACCCTCACATTCATAAACAAGAACCAGCACACATTTATACAGAGAGATTTAAAATATTAAAAATTACCATCAATACAATTACATGCTATTTTTTCCACTATTCTTTTTGGCCATTAAAATTTAAGGCCCCAGCTACCAAATTTTAAGGAGTAGGAGAATGACCCCTAAAGCTTTCTTACTTCCAAGGGACCATTTTATGAACCAGAAAATAATATCTTCTAGATGTTCTATTAAATCTCATTTTTTTTTTTTAGAATGAGAAAAAATTCCCACATGAATATCCACAAGGAACATCAGATTCCAATGCCAGGAGAGGAAGGGACAGCTAGTGTCAGACACAGCCATCACTACTCTGCTAAAAAGGTGTAAAAATGTAGACACTAGGCATATTCTGCTAATCTTCATTGTAGGCAAGGAGTCAGATCTGCCTCTGCAGTAGAAGGGAAGGTTTCTGGGAAAACACTAGAAACTCATCGGTTAAAACTTGAGTTTATGTCACTGCTCACTGGAATAGTAAGTTTGTGTACTATGTACAATGAATGCCCTGGGTTCAGTGTCCATAATCTCATATACATGTACACAAATGCATACATATACAAGTAGTCATATTGACACTTTATAGACAAAACTGGTCAGCTTACAGATACTATTGGAAAATTCAGGTGGTAATTTTTAAATAATTTGATGAGAAAGATCTTGTTTTGATATTTTGTCATGGAAAATATTGCATGAAAATTGGATCATATAAGGAACTTGTAGAAGAAGACATGATATATTAGTCCTACTGCAAACAAGAATATACTGGTATATCTGTAGAGCTGTTTATAAAGGAGGTGTTATGGGAGAATCTGGAAGCATATGGCCATAGCAGTAAGCTCTGAAGTCTGAGGTTACGTGCAGCTTTTGAGACTGTGAGATTGGTTTGTAAAACCAGCATTTACCAGCCTATTCTGACCAACACATGAAATAACTCTATGTCAGGAATGAACACATTTGATGGATATATCTGCTCTAGGTTCAAATTCAAATTGACGATATGTATAAACTAACATTAGTGTTCAGACACATACACAAGGATGCTGATCTTGGGCATTTTGGTTCAAAGTATGAGATTCCTGTGTTGGTGGGAGACAAGGACAACCGAATAAGAGGAGAAACCTGATTTTGTATCTAAATTTTCTTATAGTAAATGAGTATGAGGATGAATTCTGACTTGTGATTAAAGCCATTTTGTTGCATGATATAATTTTAAAAATTTGAGCATCTTGAGCTTTGTCAAATATAATGTAAAATTTCTAGATAAATAAAGATTTGGGATAAGGCTATTTTTGTAATCATGTGCATTAGGAAAAGACAGGATTACTTACTCAATGAACAGATTTAGAAAATTTGTTAATAAATCTGATCATTTTTCCAATATGTGACTGTGTGAGAAAATGAGAAGAGGTGACTAATGGGCTAAGCTGGTGCTGAATATGGTATATGCTACACGTAACAAAACATGATTAATTTATTACAGTTGCAACCTGAACTGGTAACGCAAAACTGGTCCTTGGGAAGGGGAGTACATGATGATAGCCATTGAGATACTGCTCAAGTCTATGCTGTGGTTTATTTGAGAAGAGGTTTGGATAAGATGCTAAATATCCACTGAGCCATAACACAACCAGAAAAACTTGGGGTTCCAGAAGAAGATAAATGATTGTCTTCCAATACGTTCATGAACTCAAATCATATACGTATAGATCACTATCTTCAAAATCAGAATATTTTCTTTTGTTAGGACAGTCATAACATAGGTAAAATTTAATACACCACATAATCAACAATTATTAGCTTTAATTCAATGCCCTGACCCAATTAAGATCCTCTGTTATTTCTATCAGAAGTGTATGGAAATGTATTACACTCAATAATCAGAATAATTTTGCCAATTTAATGGATTTATTCACTCTAGTTTCAATTGAGAAAGCAGTTATATATTTGTTTAAGAAAGACTAACATGAGTGAAATGATAGATCAGAAAAAAAAACCTAATCAGGTTAAATTAATATACTTATTAGTTCTAAAATTATGAAGACTTCCATTTACACATGAAATTTACATTGGCTTCATATTATCTATAAGAAAAGGCTGGATCACTAGGAGGAAAGATATAATTTACATTTGGATAAAAGGTTTCAGGGAAATGAGGTGGCGTAATTTTGTAATTTATGCCCAGTATACCAGGCCTAAGATATCTACAGGATATACTTTGAAAGTCAAATGACACCAGACTTGCATATATATATATATATCTGGAGAGCAGATGAATAATGCAATAATGGACACTGAAATGTTCACATTCAATTTCTCTGAATTTCTTTTGGTATGGCAAATTCACTTTAAGACTATTCATCCACAAGTCTAGACTATAACAACTGCGTGAATGTGTGATCCAAGTCCTTCACATTCTATCTTCAGAGTCATCATACCTAGAGAGAGATCGTTTCAGACTCCACTCTTCAAAATCTAGGAAATTAAAATGAAAGTAAATTTTGACTCTGTATTTTAATATCTTCTTGTCTAAAACCAAAGATGTAATATTTTAAAGGCAATTGTCAGAGAGAAAGATTGGCCTTCCTAAATGTTTCTGTAGTTAATCTATTGTTTATCATCCATATAAACTCATACTCATGGATATTCTGAACTGGTACTCTTATTCAGTGCTGAATAGTTAATTTAGACACTGTACAGTGTTGTTTAAATTAGTAAAGATATTTTAAAGGTAGGTTTCCCCTATGTTTCATCATTTTCTAAATTGTACTACCTTGGAAAAATCTGCTGCTCTCTTCTTTCATGTGCTCAGAAAATGTCAGAGTCAACAACAGTCGAAGGTGAAATGCAGAAATAAGTGTAGTCTATGGAATGCAGAGCTCAGCAATCTTAGCTATCAGAATATATTGATCACATTGACAAATCTGTGTGAGGAGACAACTGTTGTCCTGGAAAGAGTCTTCCTAAATGACAAGATCAAATTTATAGTGAAAGTGTTTGAAATTGTCTATGAACATATACGGCATGGATGAGAGTTTGTCTATCACCAAGACAACTGTCAATGCTTCTCCCACCATAGTCAGCACTGCAAAACCCCAGAATGTAAACTCAGTCTCAGGTGAGGAGACACAAGTCTTATATTAGCATCCAAAAGAGATCAATTTGAGCATTTTAAATAAATCTGTTCCATTTCTTTTAGAACAGAGATTTGCTTTAACTGGTATCACAGAGATAGGGTTTTATATAGATAGGGAATATTCCTTTTCTTAACAGACAGGCACAAGTATAAAAATGATAAAGTCATTTCATTCAACTCAGCTTGGAATAGATACTTTGGGACACTTAAGCCACCAAAGGTAGAAAGCAAAGGAGAAAAACATGCATTTATTGATTCCAGCTCAGCTATCACTCAGTCCAAGAATGCAAAGTCCTGGCTGCCTATACGTTTACTGTAGATATCTTTCTATATGAAAAAGTAGCTAGTTTCTCCCATTCTACCCATTGTGTTGCTCATGAAACAAGGGACTGAACATGAGACTATGCATGAATAGGCAAGCATATAATACCTAAGCTATAGCCCCAGCCAACTTCCTCTGCACATTTATATATGTATTCACCTCTATCTTTTTACCTACCTACCTATCCTCAATCTCATAAATTTTTGACAATTTTGTACATACATGTAATGATTTCTTAAGTTTCACTCACTGTTTTTCTTTCTCATTCACCCGTTCTCCCATGAAAATCTTTGTTCTTCCCCATGAGTCCCCACATTAAGAACATACGACTTATATTTTATTGTATGAATTTGCCTGCATGCATATGACTTGCATGCCTGCTGCCTGTAGAGGTCAGAAGAGGATCCTCTATAACTACAGTTAGAGCTGGTTGTGAGCCACACTATGGGTCTGGGATTGAACCCAGGTCCTCTGAAAGAGCAGCCAGTGCTCATATCTCATAACCTCTAAGCCATCAGTTCAGCTTGAGTCCCCACTTTTTGAGACAGATTATTTTTAAAGCTTTCAGCATGTTACTACCATACTCCCCTCTTCCTATAGCCCTGATTGATTGACCTTTAAGGTATACTCCTTTAGCCTTTACCTCGTGAATATCTGGGATTACAGGATGGGAACATCAGGCCATTCTTATTTGTTTTTTCCGAGACAGGGTTTCTCTGTGTAGCCCTGGCTGTCCTGGAACTCACTCTGTAGACCAGGCTGGCTTTGAACTCAGAAATTTGCCTGCCTCTGCCTCCTGAGTGCTGGGATTGAAGGTGTGCACCACCACTGCCCGGCCAGGCCATTCTTGATGTTTATATCCCATTGACAAAAGTCTCTAGTCCACATACTTTGTAACTTGGATTTACTCACCTGAATATTTTGTTCTTAATCTAGATATTAATGCTGGACTGCACATTTTTTCACCAAATCTTTTGTTTTAGAAGTCTATACTACCACAACAATATTATAATCTGAAATGTCTACAGAAGCTGGTAAAACATTAAAAGTAAGGCATAACATGAGAGATATATTAAGGATTGTAAAGAGGAATGTTCCCCATTTGGTGATTCTAATGAGTTATTTTGAGTAAACTCTACCTCAATGTGCCTACAGTATCAGAGTTCTCAGATTTTCATGTCTAAAGGAAAAGAAAGCATGTTTTTATATAACATCATATATCTTTTAACTGTTGACAGCTGAGACTTTTTTGTTTTAATTTTGAAGCCACTATTTTTGCCAACATTATAAAGGTCAACCCAAACACAAAGTGTGAATGGGCTAGATTACTACTTTTAAGTTAAATAATTTAAGCAAAATGTCAAGGCAATGCCTCTTTTGATATATATCAATCACTCTGGCAAAATGATATTATACACAGCTTTATCTGATTGTTTTTTCAATTTCATGACAAGTATATAAACAGATCTTAAATTGTACCAGGCCACCAGAATTTCAACAGAAAGCCTGAACCAGCTGCAACCCCATATTGAGCTTTCCCACATGCCTTTAAATATGCTTTAAAGTTGATTCTCATCTCAACTGAAGACTTGAGAAAGAAAATAGGTCAAAGCCTGAGCAGATGGCAACTGTGAATTTTATGCAAAAACTGAGAATGAAGGTCAGTTTCTACGTGAAAAAAGATACATAGAAAAATGGAGATATGCTGTGGTCATGAATTTGCACTAGAGATTCATGTGTCAATATTGTTCTAGGCATATGTCTATTAACATACTTTTGAGTACACTTTGTCTCATTTTATTTTAGCTGTCCATTTTGAAAATAATTAAAGGCATATTTTGAATAGCATAGAGGATTTAATTATTTAGGAATAAGCACAAATGGCCTGAAGAAGCAAGCCAGCATCTTTGTCTTATGTACTGAAACCCATATAAGATGTAATGAATTCAAATCATCTCTTCCTCATATTTCACTATATAAATCTGGATTTCAAATCCAGAGAAATCTCTCTGTAATTACATAAGAGAACGTGCTAGCTATCCCATAGCTTTATTTTAGCCCAACTAGAAACTCTTCTATTTTAAATAACATTTAGATTTTTCTTTAAGGAGCTGTCTCTTACCTCCATCATGGGAGAGGGAAAGAAAGAATATACATGCTGAAGGAAAGGTTGGGGTGTTGTGGAATGATGTCCTTCATGTATGATAAGGATATTACACTATGAGAACCTCATCAGCTGGGATTAAACACTGGAGACCTACATGAGCCTGAGCCCCTCAACAATTCAACATGGAGGGGAGGGAGGTGCATGAGAACTCCTCCACATCTGAGGATTTGTAAGCAGTTAAGGGTTGACTGGGAAAAAAGGCTCATGAGACTTCACCTCTACTGAGAGTATATAGGGAGTTAAACGTTGCAAGCAAAGAATAGTTCATATGACTCTACACCTGCCTGAGGTTATACAGGTAAAGGCTGCTAGGTGGAGAAACACATTTTCTTTAACCATCTAACCACTAACAAGGTAGATGCCTGCCACTCACGGTCCTATAAATAACTCCACCGCTCCTTCTATGAATAAGAACCAGTTAATTTATCAAAAAAAAAAAAAAAAACAGTTTGTACTATGTGTATGTCATAAATGTAGAATAACTAAAATTATTTAAGGAAGGGAAAGAGGATCAGTGATACTGGACGGGACAAGAGAAGGTAATACAGGTAGCAAACATGACCAAAATATATTCTATATCTGTATACCCTACTAAAACCTACAACTATGTATAATTAGTAAACTATAATAAAAACATTTTTAAAGGGAACTGTCTCTTGCCTGATCTGTATGGTTCAAATGATTTTGGTAGAATTAATTTCACCAAAGCTGCATCAGTGAACTAGACTTATGTACAGTGAGCAGTAGAATCTCATGTTCTCACTGATTTACTCAGGGACCAGTACAGGATGGGCAGAAGGAAAAAAGCACCCTTGGGAAAATGGTGAGAAAAGAAAGGGAGAAAAGAGGAGGATAACTTCGAAAAAGCATCCTACTGATGCACATGCAGCTTGAACACAGCTACTCAAGTGGACTAGCCAGAGCCTGGAAATCCTTTAGAACACAGGAAAGATCAAGGATTGGTCTTCTGCTTTATCTCAAGGAGTCACTGATTTGTAGTAGGAGTAAGAATATCTAGTAATTAGGAGACAATGATGACATATTTGGAGGATTCTGATGGACAACAAAGGTCATAACTGGAATAGCAGTTTGGACTTTGATTTCTTGGATATGGCCCAGAGGCAAATCAATAAATTCCTTCCATAAAATCAGTATTTACAAAGTATCACAGGAATGACAGAAGATCAAAGCATGAAAAACAATCCCCTTGGAATGAGGGCTGAGAAGAGAATTCAAGAATGATGGGTAAAGAAGCTCTGAGTATGACTAATAAGAGAGAATGAATTCTGGGCAGGGAACAGAGCAGTCATACACAGCTGGAATGAAAAAAAAGCAAAAAAACAAAAAACAAAACAAAAACACATGCTGAATGCATGGAGAACAAGTGGAAGTCGGCTAATGGCTCACTGCTTAGTCAGCAGGAAAAATCAAATCATACATAAAATAATTTTGTGATGATTTTTCATCAGTAAAAATCATACAAGATTTACAGGTAATCAGCACATCTGAAAAGCAGAGTTCTTCTTTCAGAGTATTTGACAAAGGCAGGGGCATGGCTTCTGGAGACACAGCTAAGAAGAGACAAAAAAATTGCCAAAAGTAATCTACAGTTCAGTGAAATCCCTATCAAAATTTCAACTCAATTCTTCAAAGACTTAGAAAGAGCAATTCTCAAATTCATATGGAATAACAAAAAACCCAGGATAGCAAAAACTATTCTCAATAATAAAAGGACTTCTGGGGAAATCAGCATCCCTGACCTCAAACTGTACTACAGAGCAGCAGTGATAAAAACTGCATGGTATTGGTACAGTGACAGGCAGGTAGATCAATGGAATAGAATTGAAGACCTAGAAATGAACCCACACACTTAACAGTCACTTGATCTTTGACAAAGGAGCTAAAACCATCCAGTGGAAACAAGACAGCATTTTCAACAAATGGTGCTGGTTAAACTGGTGGTCTAGATGTAGAAAAATGCAAATTGATCCACTCATATCTCCCTGTACAAAGCTCAAGTACAGGTGGATCAAGGACCTCCACATAATATCAGATACACTGAATCTAACAGAAGAGAAAGTGGGGGAAACTCTTGAACACATGGGCACAGGGGAAATGTTCCTGAACAGAATACCAATGGCTTATGCTCTATGATCAAGAATAGACAAATGAGACCTCATGAAATTACAAAGATTCTGTAAGGCAAAAGACACTGTAAATAGGACAAAACGGCAACCAACAGATTGGGAAAAGACCTTTACCAATCCTACATCCCATAGAGGGCTAATATCCAATATATACAAAGAACTCAAGAAGTTAGACTCCAGAGATCCAAATAACCCTATCAAAAAATGGGGAACAGAGCTAAACAGAGAATTCTCAACTGAGGAAACTTGAATGGCTGAGAAGAACCTAAAGAAATGTTCAACTTCCTTAGTCATCAGGGAAATGCAAATCAAAACAACCCTGAGATTCCAACTCACACCAGTCAGAATGGCTAAGATCAAAGATTCAGGTGACAGCAGATCTTGTTGAGGATGTGGAGAAAGAGGAACACTCCTCCATTGCTGGTGGGAATGCAAGATGATACAACCTCTCTGGAAATCAGTTTGGCGGACCCTCAGAAAAATGAACATAATACTACCTGAGGACTCAGCTATTTCACTCCTGGGCATATACCCAGAAGATGGTCCAACATTTAATAAGGATATATGTTCCACTATATTCATAGCAGCCATATTTTTAATAGCCAGAAGCTGGAAACAACCCAGATGGAATACTACTCAGCTATTAAAAATAATAACTTCATGAAATTCGCAGGCAAATGGATTGAACTTGAAAATATCATCCTGATCGAGGTAACTCAGTCACAAAAAAATGAACATGGTATGTACTCACTGATAAGTGGTTATTAGCCCAAAAGTTCACAATTCCCAAGAGTCATTTCACAGCAACCATTGGGTTGATCATGAGGTCCCAGACAGAGGAGTTGGAGAAGGAACTGAAGGAGCTGAGAGAGTTGGTATCACCATGGAGGGACCAACAGTGTCCCCTGGCCTTGCCTCTCAATGCTCCTGGAGACTGGATCACCAACCAAAAAATAAACATGGAGGGACCCATGGTGCTGACCAAATATGTGGCAGAGGAGGGTCTTGTTAGCCATCAGGGGGAGGAGAGGCCCTTGGGCCTGAGGGTGTTAGATGCCCCAATATAGGAGAATGCCAAGGAGGGGAAACAAGAGTGGATGGGTGGATGGGTGGGGGAATACCCCCATAGAGGCAGGGGGAGGGTGGAGGGAATAGGGAAGTTCCAAAGGGAAGATCTGGAAATGGGAAAACATTTGAAATGTAAATATATATATATATAAACTAGAGAAAAAGGTCCATAGTCAGAAACTTGGTTTCAAATGTCTTACTATTTGTATAACAAATATATATATATGTATATATAACTCCTTTTATTATAAATAAAAGTAATAGTGATACCCCCTCCCCCCAAAAACTGATCTCAGGAAGTATTGCAGTAGAATTAGGCAGGAAGGATTTGTTGAGTCTAATGACAGTTATGGTTTTACCAAGGTTTTGAATTTTGGTAGTTATAGAATGTTATGGAATTAAACCTGTAACAAAAGTAGAAAAAAAATCAACAAAATGACATTTTTGGTAAACCCCAAAATTTTATTGTTTCATTTTTATTTTATTTTATTTTATTTTATTTAAATTTACACACACACACACACACACACACACACACACACACACACAAACACACAGTGCACCTGTGTATTTATTAATGCAGGCACCCATGGAGTCCAGAAAAGGAATTTAGATACTTTGAGCTATATTTAAAGGCAATTGTAAGCTTTCTGACATCCGTGCTAGGAACTGAACTCCAGTCCTCTGAAGCAGTACTGTGTACTCTGAACCAACAAGCCATCTCTCCAACTTGAGTTATTGTGTTTTGAGATAGTATCTCACCTTATAGGCCAGGCATTCCAAAACTATAACTGAGATGGAACATGTGCTATTGTCAATTGCATGCATGTCTTCTTCAAATTGTTTTTGTAATTACACTGGAGATCCATCAAGCAGTGCTGCTGCACAATTAGGAGTCTGGTAGCTGCCCTCCTTTCATGATGCTTCATTACAGAGCAAATTCGGGAGAAAATGGATGCATTGAAGCTTATGAAGAGTCATTTGGTCTCAGGGAGATGTCTCAGCACTGAAGAGTTGGTACCACTCACAGAGCACTGGATCCTCACATCTATGTCAGGCAGATCTAGGAGACCCAAGGGTAACTTTCAGACCTGCATAGCACTTTACTCATATGGGCATAACCACACACATGCACACTTAAATAAAACTAATGCAATTTTTAAAGATTTTAATATTTGGATTAAGAACTATTTGGGAAGTAAATTTATGTGGTTAAAGATTCCTCACAAAGCTACTCATGGAAGCAATGACTTTTCTTAAAATTGTTTTCTTGTTATATTTATTATTAGTGTGTGCATAGGTATGTGTTGCAAGTCTGTGTGTGCATGAGCACATGTAAGTGTGTTTATGTATGTTTCTCTCTCTCTCTCTGTGTGTGTGTGTGTGTGTGTGTGTGTGTGTGTGTGTGTAAATGCAGGTAGCCTTATGCCACATTATGCCTAAAGCTTAGAGGACAACTTTTAAGAGTCAGTTCTTTCTATCATTATTGAGTTCGAGGTACTAAACTCAGTTCCTTAGACTTGCTAGCAAGCCCTTCTACCTGCTGAGTCACTCTGACTTCTCTACATCAAAGTTGGAGGAATGTTCCTGAATATCTCTCTTTCATATTCAAAACTATCATCATTGTTAACTCTCTTCTGAGTCAAGCATCTGTCTCTTTATGGACTTGCAATCTGTCAGCTGGAAAGCAGCTTCTGGTGGGCTTGGGTTACCTGAGGGATCATCAGAAACTTCCAGCGTTTGCTACTGATAATGGCTGGAACTTTATTCCAGTTTTCTAGTTTGTCAGAAGAATGTAGTACATAAAAGACAATGTGCTTCAATGATCCCTGAAGATTTAAACACCCAAATAGTGATTATAAAACTATAAAATACAAAGGGATTAAATTAGATGCTTGCTTATAACTTTCAACACACTTTCTCCAACAACCTCTAGAATGGCTGTCTAAGTTCCACATACTTCTCAGATGCTGAATAATTTTGTTACTTCTGGCTAATTGATATTTCTCGTTGGTTCTGCTCTAGCTAATCAAGATTTTATTGTGCAAAAGTTAAAACCACACATTTGCTGCAGTACTATTTTCATGTCTAATTGGGTTATTAAGCAAAATGCATTTGAACAACTAGACATAAAAGAAATGGATTTTATTCTACCTTAAGATGCCAATTCCCTTCAAGATTGGCTGGTGAATATTTTCCAGATATGCAAAGAAATATAAAAAAATATGCCAAATATCCTAAAATTCTGCTTTAATAATCACTCATAAGGTATTTTAAGAATGTCTATCTGATAGAGACCCAGAAAATAAATTTAGAAGAAGCAAATGAGACATAGCATTGTAGTTCTTTTAAAGGCAAGCTTCTGTTATAGCACAGATGCCTTAAATATTCTCATGTACAAGGAAACGTTTTTCAAGATCCTGAGGTCCTAATAAAAAAAGATTTCTGTGCAGTAACTCTGCAAATGTGTCCGTGTAAAACTGCTTTATGTGTTGTGGCCAGACGGCTCTTAAAATAGTGCTCTCCAATTATTTACCATGATGAAAGGTGAAGGATGGCTTCACTGGGAATTTTATAGGAGGTGATCATTCATGTCTTGAGATTTTTCTATAGAGCAATAGTGGGATTGAAATGGTTACAGAGTGACATTTGCTATCAGTGACAAAGGATGGGAGGTAGGCAGAACATAAGAAAAGGGGAGGAGAGGTCTTTTGGCCTGAGTGTGTTAGATGCCCCAGTATAGGAGAATGCCAAGGAGGGAAGACGAGAGTGGGTGGGTGGGTGGGTTGGTGGGGGAATACCCCCATAGAGGCAGGGAGATGGGGAGGGAATAGGGAGGTTCCAAAGGGGAGAGCTGGAAAGGGGGAAACATTTGAAATGTAAATCAAGTGTATATTAAAAAAAAAAAAAAAGGGATAGCTCATTTTAAACTTCCCAGAGACAAGGTCATGGTTTCCATAAATTTGATATCCATTCCTTAAGAGGCTCAGCAGATGTGTATTCTATCAGCAAGTGCACAATAATTAATGTTTGTATTAAAGTACACTTTTATGTTTGTGGTACAGCTGTAGTTATGCACAGAGAATGGACAAAGCTGGGAAGACACACAGTCTTGCAGTAATAGAATGGGTAGTGAGTTTTTCGAAGGTGAATGGTATATTTGTTTTGCCTATAATATCATCTATCTCTGATGGCCCTTTCTAAGGATTAAGACTTTTAGAGCCTTAAATAATACTTACACCTTTTACTATCTGCAAAGAAAGGACATGGGTGCATGTCTATAGCTAGAAGAGGTATAATTGTCAAGGTTTTGTTGATTGTTTTCCCTACACATAGACACAAACACATACATATATATATATATATATATATATATATATATATATATATATACACACACACATATAAATAAAGTAAAACACATCTATTTATTTGCTGTTTGCAAGTGAGTGTGTAAGTCAGAGGACAACTTTGGGGAAGTAATTCCTCTTCCTATATATTAGTAGAGTCAAAAGGTGGGCCATTATCCCACTGAGTCACCTCACTATGCCAGGCAGATGGATTTTAAAAGGAACTTGGCTATCTGAGTGAACTGAGTGAACTAACTCATGTATGTGACCCTCTAAGACATCATGGCAAAGTGTAAAATAAATGATAAAATGTATTGGAAAGAAATGACAAAAACAATCTGGAAAATCCAAAGTGAATTTGAAAGGAATGAATATATGTTGGAACTCAAGATCCTTTACTGGTTTGTTTATCAGACTGAGTGCTCTTGATAAATGCAACTGTAATTTGAATATGAAAAGCATATATGTATCCACTCATACCAGAAAGGTATGTATTAAAAACTGAGTGCAAACATAAATACTTAATAAGTAAGTCATGTAGTCTGGCTTCAACTAATCTAGAAATGTCTTCACAGATAAGGATGTGAGAACTGTCTCCTAGCTGATTCTTGGTGCAGCCATGCTGACATTCAACACTAACCATCCCAGTGTGAGGTGATCTTCTCTTTAACTTCATACACAGCACTCAGAGTCTCCACCATGTTCCTCTCTGCTGTGCCCACTCCGGGACTTTTCATGATGCTATTCTATCTTCTTATTCTTAAAAGTATTATCTTCCATGTTTGTTTATTTACTTAAATTTTAACTTCCTATGTAATCTTCATATCGGTTTCTATGTCTTTAGACTGGCAGGTGAAGGCTTACCTCATTTTAATGTACTCGATCATTTGAATTATATACATTTCCCCCTCTGCTATTTGCAGTTTTCCAGTGGGAAGCAAGTGTGTACACAACTATTTTTATTCCTGGTACCTAGCACATTTCCTGATATTTAATTATTTAGAAGTAAATGAGAAAATGTGTGAAAAATGCAAAGCAATTAGCATTTAAAAGAGATCAAGATAGATTTTTTATAGCATTTTAGAGGAATTAAAATGTCCCCTTCTTGCCCTAAAAGGAATGTTTTAAAGAACAGTTTGGTGGAAACATAGTTTAGTTGAAAACTTGAAAAACTTTATCTAGGTCAAATTCTGCCACTGTCTAGAATTTGCATTTGACTTTCTGGGGTCTCATGCTCTAAGGAATAATATAAAAATGCTGTCATTTCTTGCTAACTGTCTCAGGGCACCTTCTTCTTATATCTGGAGAAAGAAAAAATAGGGGACAGGATGAACTTTCAGAGGATGTGCACTCTCTCTTTCATCTGTTAGTCACTCAGAGGGTGTAAGAAAGTAAGAGCAAAAGAAAACACCGTGATTGCAGGCAGACCCACAATACAAGCCCTTTCACCTCTAGTAGCCACAAGGATATTTTCACACAGTTGTGCATGTGGAGTTGCATGCTTTCAGCAGGGTGTAATTGACAACATCAAGAATGCAATTGCCCTAAGAACAGATATATATGGGGGAAATTTGTCTGACTATGAGCAAAGGAATTTGGCTTTGACTACATAATCTGGATTCAGAGGAGCTTCCTGACATGTGACTGTTCAAGCACATGCTTGATGTTATGCTTTCAGATTCCATCTCATTCTAAAAAACACAGGTTTTGGAGCTGATCTTTACATTTAAGAATTTACAGAATTCATAACTGTTTATCCTTCATCTTAGACACACAGGTAAAATGTTGCTACAGGAATTTATAAGAAAAACAAGAAATGGTAGCTATCCAAGGAAGCAAACATTTGAATTCCAGAAGTTGACTCTATCAACAGCTCCCTACGAGTTGTTTAAAGTCCCACAAATGGGCATTGTGAAGAACATGTATCTTTATTGTTATAACACAGTGTTATAAACAGCACTATGTAGTGCTGTGCAACTTATTTCTCAATGCCTGCTTTCTTATATTTGCAGAAGGAAGAGAGTGTGAGAAGGATCTCGGAGATGGTTGAGTGGGTGAAGTGTTTCCAGTGAAGCCTGATAACCTGAGTTTAATTCCCAGGAGCCATATGGTGACAGGAGAAAACTTGCCAGTGGTTCTGTAGCCTCTGTACACAGAATGTAGTATGCACACATAAAAGAAGGGGCTAGAGAAAGAACAGGAGAATGCATAAGAGAATTGGAGGTAGGGGCTGATAGTGTGTCTTCACAGGCTTTCCTTTTCTTACCTGCTTAGTAGGAGTAAACCTTTTGTTTTTCCATGTGTACAAATTTTTGTTCCTTTTGATAATTAAGTGAAAAGCTATTCAATGTTAATGTAACATGGGTCTGGAAAGATGGTTTAGGCTTTAAGAACATTTGATGCTTATCCAATGGTTTAGTTCCCAGCACCCATATCTAGCAGTCTATAGAAATGGTCTGTGCCTCAAGCTCCAGGGGAACCTGATAGCTTTTTCTGGCTTCTGCGGGCACGTGAACTCACAAATGTACATATATCCTCAACATTCTCTCTCTCTCTGTAAGTCTCTTTCTCTGTCTCTGTCTCTCTCTCCCTCCCTCCCTCCTAGACATTAATTTAGCTTGTATAGCTTCACAGAAATCAGAACGACTTTTTTTCAAGTATTCTTTGAGATGACACCTACTAGTCCCTTGCTGAATTTATCTAGAGAGAAAAGTAATGGCAGGTGGCTGCTCTTCAGAAGCATTGTCTAGGTTTATTTACAGCAGTGTGTGTGTGTGTGTGTGTGTGTGTGTGTGTGTGTGTTCCCATGTGTACCTCAGAATAAAAAAAGAAACGTTTATAGGCCATCAAGACTGCATATTGCACATAATAGGGTGTCAAAGGAAGGGTAAAATACACAGTAATATTTGAAGCAAACTCTCATGCTGTGGTGGGAATACAACATATGAGTACCAGGGAACATGATTCTAATTGGACCACATTAAAAATTTCAATTTTTGAAGTTGAGAGATGGCTTCAAACGGGACTCTTTGCTAAAGAGACTGGTTTGTTCATGCATGGTCTTGAGTTCAAGTCCTCAAACCTATGTAGCAAAAGCTTGGTGTGGTTGCACATGCATCAACAATATAGACTGGACTGATCAATAAGAAGCAGCCTTAGTTTACTTGGCAAATCCTAGATCAATGGGAGAAATGTTCTCAAGAAAAAAGATGGGAGTACCAGATGATTGACATTTGGAGGAGATCCCTAACTCCACACATGTATGCATACATATCTACCCCACACATATGAACACACACACACACACACACACACACACACACACACACAAACACACTCAGATTTTTAATGGCAACATACTTTTTAATGGTAACATACTTTTGCTTTCTGCTGAATAGAGTATATTTCTATGTGTTTTGACTGATTTCACGCTATCCTTTATTGTTTTTGCATATGTATTAATGTCCAAAGATGATTCCTGGCCTCCTGCTCAAGTTCAACATACTCTTTCCATTAACATCAGCAAGTGTGGCTTCTTCTGCTTGCTTCATTTACTAAGATGCTTTTGAGACCTGTCAAAATGACTTCCACCCTTTTTATTCTTTGACAGAGTAAAAGACTCAGACTTGGCTTAAGTCATATAATTTCCCAAATGGACTGGAATTTTCTGGCAGACCCACTTAGTGTTTGCCATCTGACATGACCTCAAAGAACCAGAGATACCATCTGTAAAGAAAGACTTCATCTGCATTCCGATGTTGGCTATGATGCTCTTTACTGGGCTGGAGGACCTCACCTTGATGAAATATCCTGAGAGTCATAAGAGATAACTTTTTTCCCCAGAAAATTCTATGCCTTTTGTGCCCCAGAGTGAGCTCTGAAGTCAGGAGCTGTCACCCATGATGAGCAGTAATAGAATATCTGTGTTCTTCTTTTCATGCCTGTGTTTCTTAAAGGTTTGATAAAAGTTAACACAAACATTTCACATGTTGAATGTTAAGTTCTTTTAGTCATTTTTGAAATTAGATTCAAAGAATGTAGCTATTTTGCTACAATCCCAGGAAAGAAATAAATCTTTTCTATTTGGGGGAAATAAGGAATAACATTATAGATAAATGTTAGTTAGGTCACTCCTGTCTGCACAGTCAGTCAACAGTGAAGTGGGTCAAGAATAGTCTTCAGGTCCTGACTAACTCCTGGCATCTCTTCATTCCAGTGTGATCTCTGATTCATACACTGTCTCAACTACACAGCATCCTTGCCATTCCAAAGTGTTACTAATTTGAAATTCTCTCCTATGTATGTCCAGTAATGTCTTCTCAGTTCCTAGGATAGACCCTTTGGTTCTGAATTCTCTCGGTTATAAGTCTATATCTATCCCTGCAGATCTATGACTTTCTCCATCCTGCTTTGCATCTATCTGCATCCTTCTCATTGATGAATAGCAACTAACAGGGAGCTGGTGAGATGCCTTAGCAATTAAAGGCACTTGCCACTTGAGTTTAATACCCATGCCCTGCAAAGTAAAAAGAGAGAACCAACCTCCTAAAGTTGTTTTTTGACCTCCAAGTGTACTCTCCCACCCCACCCCCCCCACACACACATACACACACCACTAGTACTCCTTGCTAGTGAACATTTATTTCAAAAGAATTACCCACTTCACCTACAAATTTAACAAGGGAAGCAAAATTAAATAGAATACAGACTGCCCTTGGATTAAAAAAAGTTAAAATACTGTATTTTTAATTCCATGTATTATGTGTGTCTATGTGAGTACAGAAACCTATTGAGACCAGAAGAGGGCATTATATCTTCCAGAATTTGAGTGACAAGTGGTTGTGGTCTAATCTACATGTGTAAATGCTGAATACTGAACTCAGGTCCTCTGCAAGAAGAAGAAGTGCTCTTAAATGCTGGGACACTTCTCCAGGCACATTTTCACATTTTAGTAGATTTCCTGTGCAGTCTCTTCTTGATATTCCATCAAAAATGCTGTTCCTGAGGCAGAGAACACAGGTGGTGTAGTTTCAATGGGAATCTCCGGCTCTACAGGTTCATATGAATCCATGGTTGAAAGAAGAAGTAAATAGAAACAAAATAAAAAAGAAGCCTTGTCCTTACACTTGCCATATTGTGATTCTTTATATAATTGATTCTTCATTTTCTTTTGATCCTCACACATACCCATATGAGAAATCTGTTTGTCTCAATTTTTATCTATGGCACATAGAACATGGCTAGGCTACTACATTTTTAGGAACAGTTGCTGGAGGAATTTATAATTAGGATACAAAATGTTTTATATGTGAAAACATTTTATCATTATAGCAAATACATGGCCTGTGGATTTGATTCTTTTGAAGAAAAATTTGCTTTCTTTATTGGCTTTTTCCTTCCAAAATTTAATGTTCAAAGGTTTAAGTCTCAGTCTCTAGAGATTGAGTGACCAGGGAATCTTAAAACGATTAATTGTTAAAATCGAGCATACAGCAGTTTCCCTCAGCTTTCATTCATGCAGCAACTGTACACAATACACAATAAGAAACGTCTACTTCTGTCATTAAATAAATAAGAATAAAAATCACACCTGTACACATAAATGCCAGATAGAAGCATTATTTTAGGCAAACTTCTTAGAAATAAATATAAAGTTTTACTTCAGTCTTTTGATCATGTCATCTCTAAGAACTTTAATGCAATGATGGTCACAGTGTTAATATGCTAGAGAAGAAACTGAAAAGTGCCTCATGGGCATGACAGGTAAACAGATATATGCTTTCTGAACTTACTGTAGCATAATTATCTGAAGTATGCTTCTGACAACACAGATCTCATGTTATTTTATACCTCGATTTACCTTTTCTCCACCAGAATATAAAAGTTGGATCATAAATCTCTAATTATCATCATCCACAATATCATTTAGAAAATCCCTCTTTCACTGTACCTTTTACAAGAGGCTTCAACTTGATATTACATCAATAAATGTCAAATTCATTTTATCCAAAATTTTGAGGGAATACAAAGAATCATCTATCCTGTTATTTTGTGTTTGTTGAATTATTGAATCTGCAAAATTCAATAATGAAAATTATTTTAAAAGGTTCCTACCTCAGAGGGAATACAATTGTATTGGTGGGCACATACTCTAAAAGAAGTAGAGTTTTCTGAAGAAAACATTAAATCCTCCCCCTTAATTCTGGAGGGCAAAAGGATTATGACAGAGCTAGACCACCATGTCAAAAAAGAATAATGATTTTTTTTAATTTGAGACAAAAATAATTTCTATACAAAAATGAAAAGAAGCAAGCTGTTTTAAATTAGATATTATTCTGGACTTTATTATTATAGATGCACAAATCAGTGCAAGAAGTGGATTACATGTGAAAAATTTTCCATGTCCTCTCTAGGAAGGCAACAAGCCCACAAATGCCATTATCAGATTCTGAGCATGGAAAATTACTTCTGACGTGCAGGAGCCTTCCTTGAGAATGAAGGCTCCACTTAAGCCACGCCTTTAACCATCTCCTTATACCATAGGGTTTGTCCCAAGTGCTTAATGTTGAACCTATCACTTGGCCAGTTTGTGACCACTGAGCCTGTTATTTATTTATTTATTTATTCATGTTACAAATGAAAGATTCAAGTCTTTATATACATCACATTGACATGAAGGTACCACTCAGCTTAAGGATCAAGCATAATCTGGACAGATAAAACCAAATGGTGCAATAGGTACCTGGTTAGACTTTCTGTACCATAGATAAAATTCCCTAAGTGAACAAAAACATTGTTGCTGTTACAAATAAAATTGGATTGTTTTAAAGATTTGTTTTATTTTTATTTGTACGCCTTATGTGAGTGTATGTCTGTGTAAGCATATGCCTGTGTGAGTGTGTGCATTGTGCGTGAAGTTGCCTACACTGGCCCTAAAGAGAACATGAATTCTTGGAGCTAGTGTTATAGGTGGCTGTGAGCTACTGACCTACCTGGTCCAGGTTCTGTGGGCCAATCCTGGAACTTCTGAAAGAACAGCAAGCACTCTTAACAAACAAGTCATCTGAACTACAAACACCCTCTCTTCTCCTCTCCCCCCATTCTCTTCCACTCCCTGCTCTCTCTTTTGGGGGGGGTAGCATTTTCCTGAGTTTGTGCATGTATGTAGAAGCAGTTTGAACAATTTGGTAGTCTTTCTCTGTCATTCTTTGCTCCATTACCTTGCAAAAGGGTCTCTCATAGAACCTTAAGCTATGCTGTCAGTCAAAAAGTTCACTCCAGATCTTCCTGGTTTTTTTCCTCATAGTGTTGTTGTCACAGGGACAAAACAACACACATAGTTGTTTATGTGCTTGATTAGGCTCAAAAGCAGATCCTTATGCTCCTGTACACTGAGCCTCCCCAGTCCCAAAGTAAATTTCTTTTAAAATAAAACTTGGTTATTTTCTGGTTGAGAGCTTTCAAAAATACATTGACCTTTTGACTCTAATTATATTTTTCACCCCTCTTTCCTCAGAAACATTGAGTTTTTTTCCATTTGGCTAATGAAGATGCCCTCCAGGCTACACCACTACCTGCGAGCTAGCTTCTTCCCTTGCACAATCTTTAACTGTTTTCTTTTTGAAAAAGGTAACACCAAAGCAATGTAAAGTTAATTAGTGTTAACTCCAATTAGGAATCCAAACACTGCTATGTTGGCATAATCAGAAAGTGTGGCTCTAGGATTTATGATGCTCCCTTATTCAGTATTGTTTGAAGTCTTACTTGGGATTTCTTATTTACACAAAGAATTATTGTTGTCGCTATTTCAGGACAAGTTATTCTGTATTTGATGTTCTTCAGAATGGACACAGTTAAATAGAACAGTCTGTCCCTTCTGGTTTAGCACTGTAGCAACAATTCTATGATCTGTAGGGTTTCAAATCTGACATATTAGTTTCAAAAACATAGCTTTTTCCCTGAGTATGACCGATGTCATAAGGTAGGCTGTTACCTTTGAGGGATTCACGGAAGCACTGGGATTTAACCGTGACAATAGTAATCTCCTCAAGATACCTTTGTCCTGTATTTAATATGGGCAAATATTCATCTGCATTAAAAATAACAAAGTAGGGCTGCCACATCCACACAGGGTTCTGTGGTGTCTGTGATGTCATTAGGGACACCTTTGTTATATGGGTCCGATTCGGGCTTCCTGCTGCCCTTTCGTGACAGTAGAGTAGGATGAGGATACATATCTAATAGGGAAAAAAGTCTGATAGGAGAAGGATTTGAAATCTTTCCCCAGCTGGGCTACATGTAATAAAACTTAGCGTGTGCAAACAATGCCTCTGTCTACACCTACCGAAGAAGGCTTAGTCTCTCTTTCCCAGTCTTTGTGTCTGTGGTCCAACTCTTTGTTCCACATCACCAGAAGCAGGAAATCTCGGCAGGTGTGCAACCTCTATCTGAAATACTTTTGATGTGAAAAGTTATTTTTTTTTTATTTCTGCAATAAAAAGTACTTATCATTTCTATTTTGTGGCAGCCTGAGACTGGAAGAGTCTGAACTGAGGTCTGGAGAGATCCACACCCTCTACTGATCCTTCTGCAAAGTTGACTAATTGACAGGGACTTTGGGTTGGTGGAGCAGTTGGCATGCTGCAGCTCCAGAACCAGATTCAATTGTTTCTTAGACCTCAATGGTATCTAACCCCATTAATAGCCCTTCTTTCCCACCTTGATGTCTGATCTGACATAACAGTGACCATCAGTTGAAAACTTTTGGGATGTATTAACTTAAGAAAATGCTATTTTGGTTGAACTTTAACAACAGGTTTAACTGTAATAATCTGGCTTCCAGAACTAAAGCAGATTCTTTAGAATCTAGATTCTTGTCCTCTAGATTCTTGTCTAACTGCCCCTGTGATCCACAGGAATGACTACCCATCACCTGACATTCTTTAACTGAGTATCAGTAGGTTACCTACATCAACAGCTAGCTATGATATGAACCAAATCAATGAAACTTTTAGTCTCCTGTACACCATTTTGCCCTGTGGGCCTGAGCTCTCCTCAGAGCTTCTGACATGCTGCTATCTGCTCTCTCTTCTGTAGCAGTAATCTCTCTAAATCAAGCTCTCACCTAAAAGGACAGTCTGGCTCATCATTGCCCTTGAATTTCAGACCCAGAGCCTTTCATTATTAGTTTGGACTGAACTACACCGTCTCAATTAGATATTAATTCTGTATTTTACTAAATCATCTTATCTTCAATCCTGTGCTCTTTTTCTAATTTTATTTAATCTCTCTTCTCTCTCCCTCTCTCAAATACACACACACACACACACACACACATACACACACACACACACACAAGCTATGAAAACAGGACCAGCTTATGTAGGATAAGTAGTGGTTGTCACACATACAAAACAAGCTCTTTCTTTATGACTGCTCAGCTGGCTTCTAAGCTACCTCACTTTAAAAGTATCCATCCAGTAATCTATACCTAACATTGAGAGTGCTACGCACTTGTGGTCACAGTCTATTCCCCAACAAGTACAGACTGACCACCTATTCTTGAGAAGTTACTTAAGTAAGTAAATTACGGTGCTGAAAGATAACTCTGTTAAGAGTGAACACTGTTCTGGTAGAGAATTTCAGTTTAGTCTATAACCCCTCTCCCCACAACACACATCAGGTTACAACCTCCTGTAACTCCATCTCCATGAGATCTAATGCCCTCTACTGGCTTTTGTAGCCACTTCACTCACAAGCACAAACCCTCAGGAAGAAACATATGTAGATATATATTTTAAAATAAAATATTTAAAACAGCAAATTAATAATGAAAAAGATATATTATAAAAGGAGATTTTACTTAATATGGACACATTGGCAAGAGAAACAAAGAGATCTAGTGATTCTCAAGGTCCATCCTCAGAGACTTACAGTGACTGAGATTTAAATAAAGAAATACTGATATGCACATTTAAGTAGGCCTAGCCAAGGTGTGGTCCCACACACCACTGACTAGTTACTATTTTAGCTTCAGAATTAACCTATAAAATGGTCTGAAAAATTGTAAATCTCTTTTTGGGAAAGAAGTATTCCCTTTAGTTGGATGGCTTTCCCTCTTTCAATATGATATTTTCCAGAAGTTCTCAATTATGAGTCCATTGTTTCATAATCTGCTAGCCAGATTGAGAGACACTAGCATTTTCAAATATCATATCTGCAAGGTGATCCCATTGCTTCCTATACTGAGCCTCTATACAGTTCAACTGCTCCATCTCTAAATTGATCATGGCCAAAAGGAACCATCCATTGGCCAAAAGAGCCATCCACTGGCCAAGAGAGCCATCCATTGGCCAAGAGAGCCAGCCATTACTCCCATCCCTCAACTTCCACCCGTATCATAACACTTCCCACTTGGAGGCACAGCTGTTCCTGTGTGACAAAGAACAATGAGAGAAATAATTGATGAGGGTTAAGGGTAGATTACTTTTTAAGGCACTGCAGGCACCAGCTGGCTCTGCCAAATCACCACTCCAGGACAAGCCAGATGTCAGGCCATGTGGACATTCAAGTGGCCCATGGCGAGGCTTGCATGAAAACCACTGAGACTCTGGGCTGGTAGCCAGTTCGACTTGTCAACTATGTGAGTGAAGGAGTGGGGATGTCCTTCCTTCAGTTTAGGCAAGGCACACAATGGCCACAGATGTCACCTCAGTCATCACTTACAGAAAGCATATCATGCTGGCCCTCTAAAGCCAATCCCATCAAGAATTCTAGACCCAAAACATTCATACTCACATTAAGTTACTACAGAAATTTAGTTAACTAAAACCAAGCTATATATTTATATATGTAGATGGATGTCAGAGCAATACCTACATCAAATTACCTGAATATTATCACATATGCAAAGCTGTACAAGCAGATCATTTTCAGACTCCCTTCATATTCTTAAGGCATAAAAACAATTCTGGACTGGCAAGATGATTTAGTGGGAAAAGGCAATTGCTGTCAAATCAGAAGTCCCAAGTTTGATCCCTTAGACCCATATGATAGAAGGATAGAACAGACTCCTATAAGTAGTCCTTTGACTCACACACATGCAACATGGCGTGCAAATTGCCTACATACATATTCATAAAATAAATAAATATAATAAAGATTTAATAAAAATGACACATACTATTTCATATTAGATCATTCCATTTGGGTTGCACTGATGAGTATGTGAATAGCTAGTTCACAAAATGTGGATCAGCTTCCAGGATACTTCTTCAAATTCTTCATTCCCCTCCCTTAGCTATGATCTTATATAGCTACGTATTTATAGATATGAACAAGTGTATGAATTGTACTAATATTGCTCCTAGATTATCAACTTGCTTCAAGTAAGGAGAAAGTTTTGTAGGCAAACAGTTTGGCAACAGCACCTAAAAGCAGGGGAGAGATGGCAAGATTGAGGATGAAAAAGCTGTACCATATATCCATATATAGACTGCACTTTCCCTAATCTTGTTATTGTTTGTGTTTGTGTATTTCTGTGTAGGTACAAATGTATGTGAAGGCTATATGAGGACCTCAAGCATCCTGCTCTATCACTCTCTACCTTAATCCTTTAAGACAATATCTCTCACTGAAACTGGACCCAGGCTGGCAATGAACCAGCTAGCTTCAGCATCTTCCTGTTTCCACCTTCACTCTCTTAACACTAAAGTATAGCCATAACAGCTTTTATAAGTGGGTTCTGGGGGTCTAAACTCAGGTCCTAATACTTGTACAGAAAATATTATTATCCACCGAGCCATCTCTCCAGGTCTATCCATAAGTTCATCATTAACTGGATTAGTCAAAATAGCAGTACACCCCAAATGTATGAAGCTTAATGGCCTAGACAATCCCATGGCCAGAATGTACTCCCACAGACTTCTTAAAGATGTCCGGGTAATTGTAAAGCACTGAAGTATTAAGACCCACAATTTAATTAGATAATTCACTAGAGAAGAGTTACTTTTTCAAACAATAGTGCATGCCTGATTCATTTTACAGCGATAACTTCTTAGTTAAAATAGGTATTTATCATAAAGTGGAATTTGTCTATAGACCTACAGGGTAGTGTGGATGCAGCCAAGTCTGGATAGCAGCAGATGAGTTCTACTGAGCAAGAGTGTATTGAACAGAGAACAGCATGCCATAAACATCAGGCCTGTACACGATTGTGTATGCATGTGTACAGGACATACACACATGCACACACACAAACATACACACTAAATATAATAAAATGGTTTCATTTAAATTGTCTAAAATATTTTCAATTTATGACATTTAGATATTTTTAGGAATAATTTGAAGTATAAAGATGAAAAATTCCTAAGCTTAGAAAAATATCACAAATAACACTTGAGTATCAAAAATCATGCATGCCTGGGTCCATCAGAGGGTTTAGCAGGTAAAGGTGCTTCCTACCAAGTCTGACAACCAGGAACCCACATTTTAACAGAATATTAACTTTTACAAGCTATCATCTGCCTTCTATTTGTGCATTGTGAAATATATATGCACTCATACACAAATAGAATGCAACAAAAACAAAAACTACAGTATATGTACTGGGAGTTTCATTAACTTTTTAATTAATAAGAATTCAGTTTATAATAAATGTAGTATATTTGGGATAAGAATTTCATACATTCACAGATTAATTCTTGATGGTTTTTGAATTGATGGTCTAGTGATAGAAAGGCCAGAGCAGCTGCAACTAGAAAGATGGACCTATCCCCATGCAAGAGCAAAGCCGCCCAGTATTGTGGCAAACATTTCTGATTCTGCCTTCTCCTTGGAGTACAGCATTGACATCCAAGTTACGAGAGCTCTGTGAGGTTTAGGATGATGAACACCATTCCTACTTGGGTAGCCCAAACAGAGTACTCAGCAGTTTTTTCTGTCTTCTATACACTTGCTTTGATAGAAGTAAAGGAAAAGTCAGGTCATACACAATAAAAAGTGAGAGAAAAGGAAAACCTGTAGTCAACATAACCTGTTACTCATGTGCATGCTTCCACAGTTTACATCAGCATTGGAGTGGATCTCCCATGGTCTGTAGTGTAGTATAGAGTGCAGTAGTAAGAAGAATCAATCTATCATCTAACTTCTGAGAACCATGGATAAGAGACTTTTGATAAGAAAGATTATACACCTTAGAATATACTTCATGAGACTGTTTATATCAGATACAAAATCATCAAAGCTAAGCAGTAAAATGTAGACAGTAATCTCCCATACAAGTGGTTAAAATGGAGTTCAGCAAAGCTTTGCTTTCTTAATCCAGATGATTGTTGCATGCACATGTTTGCTTTACAGAATCCCACATGCTATGGTTAAAATATACAAATAAAAGTTCTTTGGTATGTCTTACATACACATATATATTTATGCATGGACTATCTGAGTACAAAAGTGTATCTTCTTCTAAATTTAAAGCATGAGCCATGGTGTGACATGTGTTTCTAATTACCTTTTTATCTAGTTATTTTAGTGTATGTTTGCACAAGTGTGTGTGTGTGTGAGTCCAAAAGCATCAAGGAATGTGTGTAGAGGTAAGATGGCAACACACATGAATATGATCTTTGTCTGCATTATGTGGATCCATATCCACTGAACTCAGGTTAGCAGGCTTGGTGGTAGATGCCTTTGTCCACTGAGATATTTCCAGCCTTATATGTATCACATAGCAAAACTATGCATATTCCCTCATCCTTCACTTTGTAGCTCATGATCTTACTGTGACTTACTGTTCCCTGCCCTGACAAAAACAGCTTGTTGTACTTTGTCTTGGAGCTTTGTGGACTTTGGAGATCCCCTGGCTTCTAAACATAGTCTATCAGCTTAAAGGTCAGACTGGGCTGCTTTGTCTAGATAACCTATATGTTGCAAATGCAACTATTTGTTGTTTTTCCTGTATACAAACTGGTTCTAAGGATTTCTCAGGGTCCAAATATTGGATCCCTACTCCTGTCTACATCAGTAATTAATTAGTCTTAGACACCTGACTGAGATTGGTGTCTGAGTATTTGGCTATTTCCTGGACCCTAACCATATACAAATCTATTCTGGCAAAATAACCTGCAATTTTGAAAGAGAAAGTAGGTCAGAACAGAGTTAAGTTTCATACATAGGTAAAAAAATAATTGAGGAACACAGGGATTTGAATCACTGAATAAAAACAACAGAGAGAGGGGGAGGGAGAGAGAAAGGGAGACAGGAAGAAGGGAGGGAGAGGGAGAGGGAGAGGGAGAGGGAGAGGGACAGAGAGGGAGACTAAGCCTTGGCTTAGCATGCACTTTTTGAAACCTCAAAGTCCACTCCTAGTGACACACATCCTCTAAGGACACACCTCATAATCCACCTAGTTCTTTCAAATAATTCAACTCCATGGTGATTAAACATTCAAAACTATGAGTCTGTGTGGGGAATTTTTTATTCAAACATCCACAGGAATATTCAATACTACTATTTGGAATGAACTAACATTGGGCATTCCCCCAAGATAGGTAAGTGCTCAATACAGATGGGGATGAGATATTCATGAACTGATACCTCAGTGTGTTTAGTGTGTGATCTGCTTTTCTATTTTTAACCTGTCTCATTCAGAAATCTTTAAAATTCTACAATATTAGCTTGAAAAAATTAATATGTAAACAAGTACAAAAATTGTACTCATCTATTCCTGGGAATTCACATTAGCAAAAAGTTCCAAGATTTTATATAATTTACATAGTTGATGAAATAAAGTGAACCTGAATTTTTATAAATTTTAAGTTTTAGAAAAAAAATTTAAATACATCTTTTCACTAATTAGATATTTTTAATTTAGGTTAATTATAAATTCATATGTAGTTATAAAATGTGCTTGGATGGAAATGCCTCTTTTCCTTCTGCTAGTTTCGCCTAATGTGGAAGAGCTCAGGAGATGGCTTTGTACGTAGAGGTGCTTGATTCCTAGTGGCTTAACCTCCATCCCTGGGACACTTAGGGTAGAAAGAGAGAACTGACTGATTCCTGCAAGTTGTCCTCTGACTTCAAACACATACTGTAGCACATACATCTCCACATATAGACATATATAAGTAAATACATGAGTAAAACATGAAATTCAAATCCTTCTAAATAATAACCAAAACACTATAGTGTAAGAATCCAGGGTACTGACAGAGTTAAGACCCAGAACATTTTTCTCCCCACTAAGAGCACACAGATTGCTACACAAAATAAATAAAGAGAATTATCTTGCTTTTTTCCTTAGCCTGAAAAATTCTATCTCTGTCTTTCCATTTTTCAACATTTTTATTTGCAGAATGTTATATAAATGGAAGCGTACACTCAGTAGATTTGGGGGTTGCTTTTAAAACTCATGTGTAACTCTGGAGAGTCACCCATGGTCTTGTATATATCAAATCCCTTTATATTTCTGAGTTGTATACTATGCATGGTTCTATAACCATTTAACTGTTTACCAACAAAAGAATATCTGGGTTATTTAAGGTGATAAATAGGGTCTCGTGTTTCCCTAGCTTGCCTCAAAATCTATGTTGCCAAGAACCTTGAACTTTGTATCCTCTTCCTCTATATCCTGAGTGCTGGGAATGTAGGCATGTACCACCATGCTTTATTTATCTGGTAGTTGGTGATTAAATACCAGGCTTTATGTATGCTAGCAGAGCACTCTATCAATTAACTGAACTGTATTCAAGTTCCCCAAGTAATAATTAAAAATAAAAGTACAGAGTTTTAAGGAAATAATGGGCTTCATAGTGAGACCGATGTTAAAAATTAATAAGGAGGGACTGGAGAGATGGCTCAGTGGTTAAGAACACTGACTGTTCTTCTGAAGTTCCTGAGTTCAATCCCAACAGCCATATGGTGGCTCACAACCACAACTATCTGTAATGAGATCCAGTACCCTCTTCTGTTGCGTATGAAGACAGCTGCAATGTACTCATTATATATATAAACATATATACATATATGTATATATATATATATATACATATATAATAAATTTTTTACAAAATGAATAAGATAAGATAAGCAAACAGGCAAATAAGTATATACTCAATTGCTCTGTATGAACTTTCATGTCACTAGAAAAATCACTAGTTTGGGTGGTAGCAGACGTTTAATTTTTATAGACAACACCATCAAGACAGAACTCTTACCAAGATAAGCTTTACTTTCTTACATTATCTTAGAAACAATATTGAGGTCATCTAACAATAGTAAGATGATCTAATTTTTCTTTGTTCCTGCTTCATTTAGGGGGTAATACTATTTTGTTTTTGTTTTTTGTTTTGGTTTGGTTTAGTTTTGTTTTGTTTTAATTGATCCATCTTTATAGGTATGTGGTGACTCATGTTAGTTTTAGTTTTGTTTGTAACTAGGTTCTACTAGTGCTAATGGTTTTGAAATGATCATTTACATGGATAGCATTTCTCAAAAAAATTTTTTTGAGTGTGGGTGTTTTTTCTTATCATATAGTTTTCTCCCTGCTGTTAAGTTTTCTTCTTAGGGCATCCCCATGTGTTGGTTCTATTAGATACTTTTCTGTTGCTGTGATAAAATACTATGGTCAAAAGCAACTTGTGAAAGACAGCATTTATTTGGCTATGTTTACAGAAGGATAAGTGTCCATCATTATAGGGAAGATAGTAACAGGCATCAGCCATTGGGGCTGAAGCAGGAAGCTATGAAATACATCTAAACCTCAAGCACAAATCAGAGAGAAGACACTGAAGTGAAATTTACTAAGTTATAGATTTAAAAATCCCACCCCCAGTGACATACTTCTTGCAAGGCCAAACCTTCTAAACAGCTCCAAATAGAAGCAGCAACTGGGGACTAAATGGTCACATACCTGATCCTGCAGGGAGCATCTATCATTCAAACCACCACCTGGGTCCTTTATTAAGTATGTGATTGCACATATTTCTCTCAGGTTATAGTTTGATTTTTTTACTATTATAATGCAACTTGGCATCGAATGGCAGTTCTCAATTTCATAAACTTCACTATTAGTGCATAATCTAAGGAGTTTTCCCTACTCCTAAACCCTAGAGACAATTTGGGCCAATTTTACTGTCTTTTTTCCTCAGTACATTTATCTTAGGATTCATTCTGAATTTACACAAAAGATAAAGTTAGTGTAGATGACATTATTATTTAATTATTTGTCTGTTCTTCAGTCTTCCTTCCCTTCTTCCCATATCAGTTTTTTCTATTCTACTTGCAAAGTTTTTGTTACTTTTCATTTATGTATTTTATGTGTGCTTGAGTGCAAATCAGTGTAGATGATATCAGAGGAAAACTGGCGTGAGTCAGTTCCCTTCTTCTACTGTATGGTTCCCAGGGTTCAAATTCAGATTATCAGGCTTGGTGGCAAGCAACTTCACCCACTAAGCTATCTTGCAGGTCTCTTATTTTCTTTCTGCCTATGGATATCTAATCATCCCAGCACTATTTGTTGAAAGACTATACTTTATTCATTGAAGAGGTTTTATACTCTTCCAAAACTTACTTGCCTACATTCAAGAGAACCAGTTTCTGAATTCTAGATTCTCTGTTATTGCTATGAATTTTTATCTTGTTGACAGTTCTAGTCTTTAGTTCATTGACTGGTACCACACGCTAACATACCAATGTTCATTGGGTCAGCAAGCTGGAGTTGCAGGTAAAGATATTTGTCAACAAGCCTGAATTCAGTATTTGGGACCTATGTAGTAAAAAGAGAGAAGAAACTCCCTTAAACTGACTACCTCACAAGTATCATCACACACACATACACACACACACACACACACACACACACACATACACGCACACACACATGCACACAAAACCACATATATGCAAACATAATCAAAAAATAAAATTTCGTTATTTCTTTTAGATAGCAGGTCAAATTTAAATTCTTTTAGATAGCATTATTTTGTAACCTTGTAATGTATCTCAATAAGTTCTTATATATTTCACATTTAAAAAACCATGTTTTCCTCACTGTAACAAGTACCTTACAAAATCTGCAAATAGAAGAAACACAAAGAAAGTACCAGTCAGCCAAAAACATGAAGAAAGTTAACAGAGAGATAAGCCTGTAATAATAATGTCACTATCTTTTTCAGAATAATTTATTTTTCAGTATAAATATAAACTTGAAAGATACACATCAGATGCACACTCCAAAAGGCTACTGCATTAAACAGCAAGCCTTCTGAACTGTGAAAAGTCATGTGTCCGAAGGCTTTTGATGCGCTATATGAGTCTTCCTGCCTTAACTCCATAAAGTTTTATTGTCTGTCTTAAAGTTCATAAAACTTCCTTGAGTAATCTCCCATCATTTATTCACTATAGAAACTAATGTGCCGAATTGCCTGTTAACACTTACTTTGCTTTTTAACTCTGCAAATTATGTCTATGTACAAAATACTCTCTTGCCTTATGTATGTTCTAATTAGACTCCAAAGCTGGAATGAAATTATAAAGCAGTGACTGAGAAAAGATTATTTTGGTTGCTTAATGTTAATTTAGTTTGCTGTTCTACTTTCTGATACCACATAGATGACATCAAATATCATCAGCAGTGCTGGGTAGACAGTGCAGTGAATAAAAGCACTGGTCATGAAAACCTAAAGACCTGACTTTAAATCCTCAGAATACCAGCAAAAGCCAGACACATAATACAAAGTCTATGACTCTATTGCTTCCATGGTGCAGTGGGGGCAGAAGACAGGAAAATCCACAGAAGCACACAGACAGAATGCCTGGTACATAGAAACAGGGAAAAAGTTGAAATAATCCTATTTCAAAGAAGATAGAAGGTGAGGAGCAACCCACAAATTGTTGCTGATCTCTCTATTTGCTACCGGGCATGCATACCCCTGCATTTATAAAAATGTATACATAGACACTCATTCAAATGTATGTGTTCATACACACATACACACACACACACACACACACACACACACACACACACACACACATGACACAGATATTTTTAAATTATTACCAGCTGGCAAAATAGTTCAGTGTATGAAGACCCCACTTGCCACATTATGAGTAAATACTTCAAATTTCACAAAGTTATCAGTAAAACATTAACAACAACAACAAATCCAAATACTGGTTTGGCAAGATGGCTCAGTGAATAAAGACACCTGCTACTAAGACTGTTGATTTTAGTACCTTAATTCAGACCCAGGGTCGCTAGGACACAGATGGTAGGAAGACAGAATCCCCTCCCTAAGTGGCCCTCCAACCTTCACTGATAATATATAAGACACCAATGTGTGTGCACACACATACACACACAAACACATCTAATGAAAACTTTAAAAATACTACCAAAGCTTATACTGACCATTATTTGAAATAGTGTTCTCTTTGTGCATACACTGTAGTCCAGGACATATTTAGTAGGAAAACCTCTGACCTATATATGCCCCCAAATTCTTCTGGTTGCTGATAGGCTTATCCTGAAAATAAGCACACCTCTGTCACATTTGCTAAAACCTCACACATTTCTCACTCTCACCTGACAGATTGTTCCATTTATTTGGTAGTCAACTGTCTTGACTTCAACCATGTCTTTATCAAAGCCACACTCAATATGCCCGAGAACTAAGCTTAAATGTAAACTACTGTCTCAATGTCCACAGAGAAAAAAATTAAGTAGAAGCACAAGAGTTCTTTACCTGCTTGACGTCATATGCCAGGAGAACATACTTTAAATCTGGGGAAAGTGAGTGTCTAGATGCTTTAAAAGTTACCTAGAAAAAAAAAATAAAAAAGAAAGAAAGGTTTATTTTACAGAGATGAATAACAGGAAAAGTGACTTGAAAATTGTCAACAGAATCTTCTGAAATGGATACTTCCATTCATTGGAAGATTAATTTTTTCAATTCTGTGATAATTTTGTACAATGTAATTTGGAATAGCACACCTCCTCAGACAACTTTTCCTGTAATTGCCCATTCCACCATCCCATTCTTTCTACCAACATTTAGATCATTTATTTTTCTTTTTGTTTCCCCATCCAGTCCAGTGTGTATAGCCCAGCTAGTTTGGGGGGTGAGGCCTGTATGTCATGTGGTTGACATACCAGTGATTAAATAATTTAAAAAAGCTTTTCACTCTCTCCCAGCAGCTATCGGATATCAATAACCCCTTAGCTAGTAGAAGGTTTCTTGCTCACCTTCCTCTTTCTGTGCTGTGAATTTTGTCTGACTTGAGTTAGTGTTGGTCTTGTGTATACTATCATAATACATATATATATATATATATATATATATATATATATATATATATCAAATGCATATGTGCCCACATACATTCACATTTGTAAAGACTTATTGGAATCCTGGTATATCTACAGTGTATCTGATACAGTGTTGCCATTTAACAATTGGATAGACTTTTGACAGAGGTAATTTTGACAGGGCTTGCATGCAGGAAGCCCTGGATTCCATCCCTGTGAATGCAAAAATGGGCACCGGAGGAGGAGAAGCTGCAGAATCACAAGTTCAAGTTCATTTTCAAATATTTAGCACACTGTCAACACTTTGTTCTGAAATGTATACTTTTACTCTTTTGGAAATTAATTTTATTAATACGTGACTACATCTTACAATGTAGTATAACCACATTCTGAGCTATATGAGACTCTGTATCAAACAAAATCAAAAACTGTTGAGCCAGATGTGATGGATCACACCCATAAATCCATACCTAGGAAGGTAGAAGCAGAAGGACCACTTTCCAAATTAATTGTCAATATAGGCTACAAGTGATGTCCAGCTGGGTTTCACAGACACACTCACTTTCCTCTTCTCTCTCCTTTGCACCCTTCTCTCTCTCTGTCTGTGTGTTGCTCCCTGTATAGATGTGTTTATGAGGTATATATTTTTATTTGACATATACATGAAGAAATATAAACACAGACTCTGTGTTGCTCTCTCTCTCTATGTATTTGTGTGATATATATTTATTCTTGACACACAAATATATATATCTCAAATGCATATGTGCCCACATACATTCACATTTGTAAAGACTCATTGGAATCCTGGTATATCTACAGTGTACCTGATGGATTCTGAGCTTGCCATTTAACAATTGGATAGACTTTTGACAGAGGTAATTTGAAATGTATGATGAAATTTAAATACATAGAAGATGGAGAAATGGTGCTACATGAAATATAGGTATTTTTTTTTTTTTTTTTTGCATTCCGGTCAAAGGGGAAGATAGGAAAATTGTTGAGTTAACAGGAACAAAAATAAATAGTCTGAGTTACTTTAAGCAAACTAGGCTGTTTGCATGGTATTTTCGGAGTCATGCTTACATAAATAACTTTGTACATCTTAGTTCAAAGTCACATCCACACAAAGCTCTCTAAGGAAAACAGAAGAAGATAAAGCTAAGTTTCTCTTCTTCTCTTTCCTTTTTGCCCCTACCCCTTTTCTTCTCTGCCAGCAGTACCTCAAGATATAGGAAGGAAGTGGGTTGCATTCAATCTGTGTTCTTTAAGGTTCAATCTTCCCAATCATGATAATGGAATCCATACAAGGACATGAACCAAATAATCCAGCTAATTTTGCAGATCGAGGATTGAAGGAGTCTTCTGGGTCATAATAATGTCTATGATGATAATGATGCATTCCAAATCCAAGACAGAGAGTTGTGGTCAGGACATTTTCCTGTGTGACATTTCCTTCAGATCTTGTCACCTGCCTCTGTATTTTCATCCTTTGTAATAAGTTAGTATCCTCAGGCTTGCCCTCTGCTTGCCTACTTCTGTGAGACCCAGACTCTGAAGGTTACCAGGCTCTAAGCAGAAAGTGCTGCAAGCAAGACATAAACAACCCAGACATCTGTAGCCCAGGGATCAAAGGCAACCTGACCACTGTCACACTCCATGGGTCACACATAAACTAAGCTCTATTCTTCTACCCTAAGAAGGAGAGGTCCCTGTCACACACCGGACATCATCTATGCCTTGTTCCTTAACTGGGTCTTAGAGCACAGGCCTTATACTAAGTCCTCTTCATTTTGCAACACCCTGCCTCCACTTTATGTAGGAAATCTTTGAAAGGAGACATTGGGTTTTGTCTGAGTTGAGGACTAAACATCTCTTTCATGCCATGCAGCCATGACAAATGCTTCCAGAATTCTTATATTATTTGCCTGAAGGGCAATATCTCAGTGCTTCTATGCAGCTCTACCCTTCTCCTCTCTTTCTCCTCCTCACTAAAATCCAACACCATTGAAGAATTCCCACCTGGAATAGATAACAGTCCCCAACATGCAGTCAGTTTGGGTGTGGGATTTGTAGACAGAATCTCAGTGTGGTAGCTTGTTATCATGGAGCCCCTAACTTGTGGCATTATGTGTTGTCAAAATTCAATGGAATTTTGTGGGATAGTAATTTGTTATTTTCAAGAACAAAATTACAATTTAAGGGTATATATTGGCTTTATTTTCATTTCTGGAATTTTACATTCTCTATAAACATACAAGTAATCCAGTAGGAGAGGTAAAAACGTTTATTTTCAAAGATTGAGAAGATCTTTAAAAGGAAATAGGAAAAATGAATAACCATGAAAAAGGAAATCTGTCAGTTCTAGTCACCTTCTGTGTGAAGCAGAAACAAGGAGAGACAGGACAATTTAAAAACTGGTTCCCATCAGGTGACTTCAAGTTACCCCATGAGTGAGGACTGGGACCTGGGTAATGTCAACAAGGCTGTAATTGGACTGGCCTGCTCAGTCTGTCCTTTGTTCTGCATTCAGGGTAGCTTTCACTTTGGAAGCTTAATTTTGATTTTTCTTTTAATCCAATTCACTAATTTTCAAGAGACTTGCAGAAAACAATTTTTTGTTTGTTTTGTTTTTTGATTTGTTGTTGTATTGTTGTTTAATGTTGGCAGAGAACTTTTCTCAGAAATAACTTAGTTTGTTCATCCTAAGTCAGATATACAAAGAGAATAGAGTGGCTCCGGTGACCAGCCAGAGTCTAGCCCTGAGAGTTGGAAGTTCTTTTCCTTAGTTGGTCTTGTGTCCAATCTTCATAGAAGACCCAGTGAGCACCAGCAGTCAAGAATCCAACTGTTCTTTGTTTACTCATAAAGGATCAAGTTTTAAAGATAATGGACAACAATAACAACATCAAGCAGGTCACATCATGTGCACATTCTCCACCCCTCAGAGATTGTCAGTGATGCCCAAAAGCCCTTCAGGGTAAACGAATGTGACTGAGATCCTGGTTCATCACCTTTTACTCCTCCTGCTGCCCCTCTGCCTAACATATTATATGGTGAAAATTAAAAGAAACTAGCCTACAAGAGATTTAATACCTAATCAACAAGGTCACTTGTGCTGGCACTATGGTCTTGGCAAGTATATTGTTATATAAAGAGATGACAAAATGGACAGTATGTGAACCCACATTGCTATTTAAAAACCTGCTATGAGATCAGTGTCTCTACTTCTGTCCTAGGGATTAGAAAACTCAGTATCAAAAATGGTGACTTTGTCTCAAGGTCACAGAGGGGCAAAGGGAGTCCATGAGGGCCCCTCTCACAGACCTTGAGTTATCTCACCAGCCAGAAGGTATTATATGCTCTCCATTGCTTTCATTATTTTTTGTGGGGATTGTTGTATCTGTCTAGTATGAATTTTTTTAAAGGAAAACTCACATGCTTTGTCTCCTCAACCCCCCTGTGCGATATTCTTCACACAAATTAACTTCCTGTTTTCACAGGTGCGTCTGGGCCTTGGTAACAACATTTTAGTGTCTTTACAGTTCCTCCCATTATCCAGTCTGACACTTTGTTAATTATCACTGTACTCCCTCCAGCTTTTGCTGCACACAATCTGGGAAATGTTCCAAATACCTTTGCAGGGGCACAAACTGCTGAATCTCGAGCCTAGCAGTGGTCACCTAGGATTCAAGGACCCTTAATGTGAACATAACATTGGAAACTCATTTTAGAACTGCAAAGACAGCTCAGTGATTGAAAACATGTACAGTAAAAACATGAGAACCTAAGTTCACATCCCCAAACCCCCATATAAAAAGCCAGTATTACCTTGTGCACCCATAATTCTAGCACTGTGGAGATATCAGGGTATACACGAGCTTGCTAGATGCCAGGTTAGCTTCAGGTTTAATGACAGACTCTGTCCCAAAGGAATAAGATCTAGTTCTATATAGCAGAACACTTTAAATCCTCTAGTCATCTGCACACATTTGTGCACATACACACACAACACAACCTGTAAGTTTCTTAAAGGAATTCTGGAGGTCTTACACAGAATTATATTACTATAAAGCAGTGGTTCTCAACCTGTGGATCTCATACCCTCTTGGAAATGAAAAGGCCCTTTGACAAGGGTCAAATATCAGATATTTAAATTATATATATATATATATATATATATATATATATATATATATATTTGGATATTTACTTTATACACATTTCAAATGTTTTCCCCTTTGGAACCCCCATCCCCCTGCCTCTATGAGGGTGTGCCCCTGCCTACCCACCCACCCCCTCTTTCCTCTCTAGCATTGCTCTACACTGGGGCATCTAACATCCTCAGGCCCAAGGGCCTCTCCTCCCACTGATGTCCAACACCATTGCAAAGTTAGAGTTATGAAGTGGCAACAGCATAATTTTATGGTTGGGGGATCACCACAACATGCAAAACTATATTAAAGTGTGATAACATTTGGAAGATGGAGAGCCACTGCTATAAAGCATTTGTATTATTATCTCTTGCATCTGAGAGAAAAGTTCCTTCTAACAGTAATGAGAGATGCTGGACACTGGCCTTAATTTTGAATTTTAATATAATTTTGTTGAGTCTCAACTGGATAAGCCTTCACATCAGGACTGGTAGGTGGGGTTGTAGAGCATTGGCTGAGCAGATAAGAGTGATTGATGAGGGCAGTGGTGGCACATGCCTTTAATCCCAGCACTTGGGAAGCAAAAACAGGTGGATTTCTGAGTTCAAGGCCAGCCTGGCCTACAGAGTGAGTTCCAGGACAGCCAGGGTTACACAGAGAAACCTTGTCTCAAAAAACCAAAATAAATAAATAAATAAATAAAGAGTGATTGATGCTCTTCCAGAGCACAGCAGTTCTGCTTTCTACATCCACAAGAGCCTGTAATGGTAGCTTGAGATGACACAAAACCCTTTACTGGATGTCATAAGCAACCTCACACTACCAGCAAACATAGATAAAAACAAATAGGAGTTTGGGGAAATTTATTATAGTAACTTTAATGCTGCCTTGACAACTTATTCCCTGCTGAGATAAAGGAATGTAGAAACAGTGTGTTATAAGTACACACTCTTGTGTCGAAACCAAAACACAGAATCAGGTAATTACTGCTCAGGCCCCTCCCATTTGTTGTTTGAGCCAAGGTTTCTCACTGGCCTAGAACATACCCAAGTAGGCCAGGCTAGCTTGCTAGTTGAATCCAGGAATGCCCCTATCTCTACATGTCATTTTATTAATGCTGGGCTTATGAGCACACCACAACTGCCTGGCCTTTTATGTGGGTTCTGGCAATCAAACCGAGGCCCTCCCGTTTATTGATTGATTAAGCCATCTCCTCAGAACAACAAAGAATTTCTGTATGTGTTTAGCATTATTAAACAATAATGCCTATCAGTGACTATTTGAGCCCAGAGTCCTGAAGGGTCATAAAAGGCTTGACTTCTATATTCCAGCAAGTTCCTTTAAAGAGAGGCAAAAGTATAAGCTCAAGTAAAACAAGAATGCACATGGTCTACTGGACCAATTAATAAGGATGAGATATTTAAGGCACCTGAGGAATATGTGCAGCCTCATAGACGTCTGGCTTCACTCAGCTCGACACAGATCATTCACCATATGAGAAGCATCAAGGTCTCTGAAGGCTCTACAAGGTAAAAAGGTACCCCACTAGGCAGATTTTCATGGCATATTTGGCAGAGTAAGATAAGCAGCAGGCGCCCCTGTGGTCTGCTGCAGAGCTGGCTTGTGAAACCGAACAGACTGCAGAGACAAAGTGCAAAGAAAGCAAGGCTCTTATTGCCAGGGTAAGACTGGCTGACTGGACTTTCTCAAAGGAGCACAAGCCAGTGCTCTAGCTTCTCCTCATCATATAGGAAATGTAGAGTGTTGTAGCTTTCGAAAAAGAGAAAAAAAAATGATAACTTAAAATTGTATGATTCAAAAATTTTCATGTAATAATTTTCATTGTCAGGAGTGTGGACAAGCCTGTGATCAGGGGGTCAGGTGAGTACCTCTGTTCAGAGGGACCTCTGCCTGGAACCTCCAGGACACAGGGACCTACAAGCAGCCTGGGACAGCAGCCTTCTAGTCTCCTTCTGCGGCCAGGGACGCCAGTCTGTGCCACAGAGCTACATAACTAAATAGCACAGGGAAAAAGCTAGCATCCAGGGAGTGTGGACAAGCCTGTGAGTGGAGGTAAGACGGGTGCCACTGCTCAATGGGACCGCCCAGAATCCACAGGACGCTGTGATGGAGGAACAGCCTGGGACAGGAGCCTTCAGGTTTATGCCTGTGGTCTCTGCCACACGGTTCCATACCCAAATAGGGCAGGGAAAGAGCTAACCTCCCAGGAGTGCGGACAAGTCTATGATCAGGGATAAGGTCAGCACCTCTGCTCAGAGAGACCCGTCCAGAACCTTTAGGACATAGGGACTGAGGAGTGGCCTTCTAGTATCTTTCTGAGGCCAGAGAGCTGATACCATAACACAAGGCTCCACACTCAGTGCCAGGAGAAAGCTAGTCTCCCAGGAGTGCCGACACACCATTGAGCACAGGAAGACCACCACTTCTGCTCAAATTCCCCAAACAAGAGGAACCCTCACAGAGCCATCAGGAAACAGGAACCATGGAAAAGCAGGGGACAGAATCCTTTTGGTTTCTGTCTGCACCCCAGAGCTGACCCTGTACCACTGCTCTCCAAACCAAAATTCCTCTCAGAGAGCTGGTCTCCAAGGAGTACTGACGAAAAGGCTTGCAGGAGGGACAAGCCTAAATCAGAGAGATCAAGACCAGCTAACACCAGAGATAAACAGATGGAGATAGGCAAGGGCAAGAATATAAAGAACAGAAACCAAGGCATCTTGGCACCATCAGAACCCAGTTATCCCACCACAGCGAGCCCTGGATACCCCAACACAGCAGAAAAGAGAGACTCAGATTTAGAATCACTTCTCATGATGATGATAGAAGACTTTAAGAAGGAAATAAATAACTCCTTTAAAGAAATACAAGAGATCACGGGTAAACAGCAAGAAGCCCTTAAAGAGGAAATACAGGAAAACACAATCAAACAGGCAAAGGAAATGAACAAAACCATCCAGGATCTAAAAATGGAAATAGAAACAATAAAGAAATCACAAAGGGAGACAACCCTGGAGATAGAAACCTTAGAAAAGAGATCAGGAGTCATAGATGCAAGCATCACCAACAGAATACAAGAGATAGAAGAGAGAATCTCAGGTGCAGAAGATACCATAGAAAACATTGACATAATAGTCAAACAAAATGTAAAATGCAAAAGGCTCCTGACCCAAAACATCCAGGAAATTTAGGACACAATGAGAAGAACAAACCTAAGGATAATAGGTATAGAAGAGACTGAAGATTCCCAACTTAAAGAGCCAGTAAATATCTTAAACAAAATCATAGAAGAAAACTTCCTTAATCTAAAGAAAGAGATGAACATAAGCATTCAGGAAGCCTACAGAACTCCAAATAGATTGGACCAGAAAAGAAATTCCTGCCATCACATAAAAGACAAAACACCAAATGCACAAAACAAGGAAAGAATATTAAGAGCAGTAAGGGAAAAAGGTCATGTAACATATAAAGGCAGACCTATCAGAATTTCACCAAACTTCTCACCAGAGACTATGAAAGCTAGAAGATCCTGTACAGATATCATACAGACCCTAAGAGAACACAAGTGCCAGCCCAGGCTGGTATACCCAGCAAAACTCTCAATTACCATAGATAGTGAAACTAAAGATATTCCATGACAAATCCAAATTTGCACAATATCTTTCCACAAATCCAACTTTAGAAAGGATAATAGATGGAAAACACCAACACAAAGAGGGAAACTACAGCCTTGAAGAAGCAAGAAAGTAATCTTTCAACAAACCTAAAAGAAGATAGGCACACAAACATAAAAATAACATTGAAAATAACAGGAAGCAACAATCATTTTTCCTTAATATCTCTAAACATCAATGGACTCAATTCCCCAATAAAAAGATATAGACTAACAGACTGGATCCATAAACAGGACCCAGCATTTTGCTGCATCCAGGAAATGAACCTCTGTGTTAAAGACAAACACCACCTCAGAGTAAAAGGCTGGAAAACAATTTTCTAGACAAATGGTCTCAAGAAACAGGCTGGAGTAGCCATTCTAATATCAGTTAAAATCAGCTTTCAACCAAAAGTTATATAAAAAAAAAAAAAAAAAAAAGGAAGAACACTTAATACTCATCAAAGGAAAAATCTACCAAGAAGAACTCTCAATTCTGAACATCTATGCTCCAAATGCAAGGGTACCCACATTCATAAAAGAAACTTTACTGAAGCTCAAAGCACAAATTGTAACTCACACAATAATAGTGGGAGACTTCAATACCCCACTCTCATCAATGGAAAGATCTTGGAAACACAAACTAAACAGAGACACAGTGAAACTAACAGAAGTTATGGACCAAATGGATTTAACAGATATCTATGGAACATTTGATCCTAAATCAAAAGAATATAACTTCTCAGCACCTCATGATACCTTCTCCAAAACTGACCATAAAATTGGTCATGAAAAGAATCTCAACAGATATAAGAAGGTTGAAATAATCCTATGCCTCCTACCAGATCTTTATGGATAAAGGCTGGTCTTCAACAGTAACAAAAACAACAAAATGCCCACATACACATGGAAGCTGAACTATGCTCTACTCAATGATAACTTGGTCAAGGAAGAAATAAAGAAATCAAAGTCTTCCTAGAATTTAATGAAAATGAAAGTACAACATACGCAAAATTATGGGACACCATGAAAGCAGTGTTAAGAGAAAAACTCATAGCTGTGAATGCCTCCAAAAAGAAACTGGAGAGAGAATATACTAGCAGCTTAACTGTACACCTGAAAGCTCTAGAACAAAAAGAAGCTAATACACCCAAGAGGAGTAGAAGGCAAGAAATAATCAAACTCAGGGCTGAAATCAACCAAGTAGAAACAAAAAGAACTATACAAAGAATCAATAAAACCAGGAGCTGTTTCTTTGACAAAATCAACAAGATAAATAAACCCTTAACCAGACTAACCAGAGGGCACAAAGACAGTATCCAAATTAAAAAAAAAAATCAGAAATGATAATGGAGATATAACTACAGAATCTTAGGAAATTTAAAAAATGTTTAGATCCTACTACAAAAGCATATACTCAACAAAATTGGAAAATCTGGATGAAATGAACATTTTTCTAGACAGATAACAAATACCAAAGTTAAGTCAGGATCAGATAAAACATATAAACAGTCCCATAACCCCATAAGAAATAGAAGCAGTCTTTAAAAGTCTCCTAACCAAAAAAAAAAAAAAAAAAAAGTCAAGGACCAAATGGGTTTAATACAGAATTCTATTGGATCTTCAAAGAAGACATAATACCAATGATCTTCAAACTATTCCACAAAATAGAACCAGAAGGAACACTACCTACTTCATTCTATGAGGCCACAGTTACACTGATAGCCAAACCTCACAAATACCCAACAAAGAAAGAAAACTACAAATCAATTTCTCTTATGAATATCATTGCAAAAATACTCAATAAAATTCACTCAAACAGAATCCAAGAACACATCAAAATGATCATTCATCATGATCAAATATGCTTCAACCCAGGGATGCAGGGATGGTTCAATACCCAGAAATCCATCAATGTAATCCACTACGTAAACAAACTCAAAGAAAAAAGCCACATGGTCTTTTCATTAGATGCTGAAAAAGCATTTGACAAAATTCAACTTTCCTTCATGATAAAAGTCTTGGAAAGATCAGGAATTCAAGGCCCATAACTAGACATAGTAAAAGCAATATACAGCAAGCCAGTAGCCAACATCAAACTAAATGGGGATAAAATTCAAGCATTCCCAATAAAATCAGGGACTAGGCAAGGCTGCCCTCTCTCTCCCTATCTATTCAATATAGTACTTGAATTTCTAGCTAGAACAATTAGACAACAAAAGGAAGTCAAAGGGATACAAATTGGAAAGGAAGAAATCAAAATATCACGATTTTCAGATGATATGATCCTATACTTAAGTGACCCAAAAAACTGCACCAGACAATTGCTACAGCCAATAAACAATTTCAGCAAAGTGGCCGGATATAAAATTAACTCAAACAAATCAGTACCCTTCCTATACTTGAAGGATTAATAGGCTAAGAAAGAAATTAGAGAAATGACAATATTTACAATAGCCACAAACAATATAAAATATCATGGTGTGACTCTAACCAAACAAGTGAAAGAGCTGTATGACAAGAACTTCCAGCCTCTGAAGAAAGAATTCGAAGAAGACCTTACAAGATGAAAAGACATCCCATGCTCATAGATTGGCAGGATTAATATAATTAAAATAGCCATCTTAACAAAAGCAATCTACAGATTCAATGCAATCCCCAACAATATTCCAACTCAATTCTTGATAGACTTAGACAGAGCAATCCTCAAATTCATTTGGAATAACAAAAAACCCAGGATAGCAAAAACTATTCTCAACAATAAAACGTCTTCTGGGGGAATCAGCCTCCCTGACCTCAAGCTGTACTACAGAGCAGTAGTGATAAAAACTGCATGGTATTGGTACAGTGACAGGCAGGTAGATCAATGGAATAGAATTGAAGCCCAGACATGAACCCACACACCTATGGTCACTTAATCTTTGACAAAGTAGCTAAGTCCATCCAGTGGAAACAAGACAGCATTTTCAGCAAATGGTGCTGGCTCAACTGGCAATCAACATGCAGAAGAATGCAAATTGATTCATTCCTATCTCCCTGTACAAAGCTAAAGTCCAAGTGGATCAAAGACCTTCACATAATACTAGATATACTGAATCTTATAAAAGAGAAAGTGGGGGAAACTCTCAAACACATGGGCACAGGGGGAAATTTCCTGCACAGAACACCAATGGCTTATGCTCTAAGATCAAAAATCAACAAATGGGACATCATGAAACTGCAAAGCTTCTGTAAGGCAAAGGACACTGTCAATAGGACAAAATGGCAACCAACAGATTGGAAAAAGATCTTTACCAATCCTAAAACCTATAGAGGGCCAATATCCAATATATACAAAGAACTCAAGAAATTAGACACCAGAGAATCAAATAACCATATCAAAAAATGGGGAACAGAGCTAAGCAGAGACTTCTCAACTGAGGAAAACTGGATGGCTTAGAAGCACCTAAAGAAATGTTCAACAGCCTTAGTCATCAGGAAAATGCAAATCAAAACAACCCTGAGATTCCACCTCACACCAGTCAGAATGACTAAGATCAAAAACTCAGGTTACAGCAGATGCTGGCAAGGATGTGGAGAAAGAGGACCACTCCTCCATTGTTGGTGGGAATGCAAGCTGATACAACCTCTCTGGAAATCAGTTTGTCTGACCCTCAGAAAACAGGACATAATACTTTCTGAGGACCCAACTATTCCACTCCTGGGCGTATACCCAGAAGATGCTCCAACATCTAATGAGGACATATGTTCCACTATGTTCATAGAAGACATATTTATAATAGCCAGAAGCTGGAAACAACTAAGATGTCCCTCAACAGAAGAATGGATACAGAAAATGTGGTACATTTACACAATGGAATACTACTCAGCTATTAAAAACAATGACTTCATGAAATTTGCATCAAATGGATGGAACTTGAAAATATCGTCCTGATGGAGGTAACTCAGTCACAAAAGAACAAACATGGTATGTACTCATTGATAAGTGGATATTACCCCAAAATTTCGGAATAATCATGTTTCAACTCACAGCAACTGTTGGAATGTGCATGGGGTCCCAGATGGAGGAGTTGAAGAAGTCACTGAGGGAACTGAGGAAGTTTCACAGCCTCATGGGGAGGGAGCAATACTGCAAACTTCTCAAGCCCCCCTAGTGCTCCCAGAGACTGGACCACCCACCAAAGAATTCATATGGAGGGGCCCATGGTACTGGCCACATACGTGGCAGAGGAGGTCCTTGTTGACCATCAGTGGGAGGAGAGGCCCTTAGGTCTGAGAGTGTTAGATGCCCCAGTATAGGGGAATGCCAGGGAGGGAAGATGAAAGTGGATGGGTGGGGAAATCCCCTCATAGAGGCTGGGAGAGTGGGTATGGGATAGGGAGTTTCCAAAGGGGAGACCTGAAAAGGGGAAAACATTTGAAATGTAAGTAAAGAATTAAATAATAAAAAAATAACTTTCCTTGTGGGGGCAGGCTATTCTCCCTGGGGTTTGGCAGTTTGCACATTTATGCAAAGTAATAATGGCCCTAAAGAAGAATCTGAGGAAAACAGCTCTTGATGAGGGTTTAAGAATAAAAGTCTAAAACTATCACGCACTTGAAGATTGTAGGTGAAAGTTTCATGATCTATTATTTTCCATTTGAGTGAAATAATTTAGTGGGTTATGAGAAAATCTCCAAAAAATATGAAAGTTGCTTTGAAGACTTCCAGAGAAGATGGAGATGGGGGCTAGGGTGGCAATTTCATATTAAAGCCACATTAACTACCCCTCCACTATGGCAGAGATTTTCAAGAATGGTGACACCAAAGTCAAGGAGGGAGTAAGGTCTGCTTTGTATATAGAAGTTTCTTTTGGCCAATGGACTGAAGGTGAATCAGATATGAGGCTACCCTATGTGTTAGAAGGCCAGGAAGGCCTGTGACAAACTAAACAAACAATGTCAAGATGTTAAAGTGAAGCAGGGCAGTGGTGGCGCATGCCTTTAATCCCAGCACTTGGGAAGCAGAGGCAGGTGGATTTCTGAGTTTGAGGCCAGTCTGGTCTACAGAGTGAGCTCCAGGACAGCCAGGACTACACAGAGAAACCCTGTCTCGAAAAACGAAGAAGAAGAAGAAGAAGAAGAAGAAGAAGAAGAAGAAGAAGAAGAAGAAGAAGAAGAAGAAGAAGAAGAAGAAGAAGAAGAAGAAGAAGAGGAAGAAGAAGAAGAAGAAGATGTTGTTAAAGTGGAAGGACAGGCACAGACAAGTGTGGACTTTGGCATAGGACACTTGGAAGGTTTAAGATTTTGCTTATTTGAGGACAGAAAAAAGGTGACTGAAAAATCTGTCAGAGCTTTTAAGTGAATGATAGCATTAGAAAATGAGACAATGTTGATGGGTCAACTTCATGCTATATTATTTCTCTATGTATATTTACAAACTGTGTGTCTATTTGTGTGTGTGTGTGTGCCTGTGGGTGTGTCTGTTTGTGCAGGCCAGACCAATTTGGGGTATTGGTTTCATCAAGGTATCAGTTGTTTTGGCAGCACCCATTGGACCTGGAGCTCACTGATGGAGCACTGCTGGCTAGCCAGCATCTCCATAGATCTCCCTGTTTCTACCTCCCTGTGGCTGTTATGACAGATACATGTCATTGTGCCATTCCTTTGCATGGGTTCTGGTTTGTGAACTCAGATTTTGAGTTGAAAGGTAAGTTTCACACTGAGACATCTCCCCAGGCCCAGTTGTATCAATTTTAGTTATGGTATGTTTGAGTGTCTGAAAGACATCAGAAGAGTGATGTCTAGAAGCCTCATCTCTAATGGGCAAGCATTAGATGGATGTTTATGCTTAATTCCAATTCAGCCCTTTGTAAAAAAGGGAACATTCCTTCCTCACACAATGTGTCTGTGCTAGGATCAACACCACTACAGTTACTCTTAATACCATTTTCTACCATATTTATTTGCATCCTCATTTGTGATCCTTGAGACATAGTCACTCTACACAGCCTGGACTCTCTTCAAACTCATGATCTTTCTACAGCATGCTAGAGTTAGGGTCAAAGATCAGCATGACAACAGTTTTGTATCCTCAGAATGTTTCTTTTTTCTCTCACATGTTCAACTTGCTGCAACAACTTTATCTCTTCCTCTCCTTCCCCAAACAACATTTGCCTAAGTTCCTGCTCTAATTCCAATCATTTAAGCTGTTGCTGGATAGAACAGTAAGAGGTTATGACTATTCATTTCCTTCCTAGAGGACAAGACTTTGGTTTACAGCCCATATTAGCATGATTCACAATTTAGCTCAAGAGGATCTGAAGCTCCCCTTTGGGTCCTGTGGGCACCTACATACATATATACACACATACACAGGCATATAGAACATTTAAAAACCTAAGAATAAACTAAGTTTCTATTCTTCCATGCATAAGTGAAAATCTGACCACACTGTATAGAAATCTACTTGCAGTTCATCAAAGGACTGATCATCATTTCCGTCATTGCCCTTGTAGATTGTTTGGAATCTCAATTTACATCTTTTATTACCACAGTAATGTCTCTATTAAGAGGCTTCACTGCAATGATTCACTTTTGTCAGAGACATTATAACTAGAGTTAGAAACAGGATAATGATAGTGTTCCAACATGTCAGATACTAAAGATCACAGCAAGAAATCATTGAACACAAACTGAAATGTCAGAAGTTCCAGGAAATGAAACATAGGCATTTGCATGACTCGAGGCTGATAAAGAACTGGATGAAAAGAACCAGGATGGGGATTGAATTAACACAGTATGTAAGAGGGACTCGGTGGCCTTAAAAATTAACATGCTATATTAGAGAACAGCTGAACTGGGGTAAGAGTTGCTTAAGCTTTGTGGAAGAAGCTGGCAGTAAATCTATGTACAAGTACCTGTCTTTATAACATAGAAAACTAATCAGAAATAACTAGACAGGATACTTCCACAGAGTAGATCTCTATATTCGAAAATGTAAAACAGTAATATTTTTAGTAAAAAACCAGAGTTTTATTATTATTATTTTTATATCATGTTGAATCCAATGAGCATTGCTGACCTACATGGGACCAAATCACTGAAAAACAGATTCTGCCTTTCTAGAAACTATCAACTGTCAAACACTCCTTAGCTATGGCAGATATGTGCACACACACTCATACACATACACGCAAACACTCAATCAATCAAACAATGTAATCTTTTAAAAAGAAAATAAATAGAAACTGGAAAGACTATTAATGTAAAAGCATGGTTTCATGTCAAATATAGGGCTTTAATTATTACTCTTTACAGTTTGGCTTGTTAAAAAGAAACAGGTAAGAAGTAAACAGACAAGTTCTCTGTGTGTAGCTTTGGACAAGGCCAGGGTTTGCTTCCTACAGTCATAAGCCTGTTTAGCTGGTAGAGAATATGAGGCTCAGATTTTACGTTGCTTCTTTACTCCTTTTCTTTCCTTAGCTACTCAGTTACCAAGGACAGAACTTCCATTATATGTCTTTGTGATACCAAATGGTGCTTTGGTGTTTTACCAACACAATGGTCACTTTCTGCTGTTTGGTCTTTTTCTAAAACAAGCCAACAGAGATAATTCCATAATGGAACTAGGTACTTTCTCCTTCTCCTTCTTCTCTTTTTCCTTCTTTCTCTCCCCCTCTCTCTCTCTTCCTCTCCCCTTCTCTCTCTCTCTCTCTCTCTCTCTCTCTCTGTTCTTTGTCTCTCTGTGTGATTATCTCTCTCTTTCTCCCTCTCCCTCTCCCCCCTCCCTTCTCTGTATTTGTGTGTAGTGGGTACATGTGTATAAAAATGAAAGTGGAGGAACAAATCAACCTTAGTTACTTTCCATCTTACCTTGGAACTGAAGTACAGCATATATATATATATATATATATATATATATATATATATATATATGTGTGTGTGTGTGTGTGTGTGTGTGTGTGTGTGTGTGTGTGTTACAGCATATATATGCATATGTGCATATAACACCATGGACATAACTTTGTCTCACTCAGTCTTATTAGTATTGAGATCTTAAGCACACACTATTTTGTCCAGATTTATTTTTTAACACAGGTTTTTAAAAAACATCAATCACTTTACCAACTGATCTATCTCCTCAATCTTGTGGCTAGATGTTCTGTTTGTGAGATTAGTAAATCGGTACCAAGTAATTGATGTGGAATATTTTACATAGATCCCCATTGCTCAATAATCATGAAAGGCAATAATAATCTTTTATTGATTTAGCTCATAGGCAATATACCATACTGTGTAATTTCTTTATAATCTTTATTTTTAATGTCCACTGAGTTCTGTCCATAAGGTAAGTAGATCAGGCATGGTGACTTTGAAGGGAAATGTGCCAGTATTTTTCTACTGGGAAGTATTGACAAATGGCAAAGGCTCTAGTTGAAAGGAGATGGGAATATTGTTACTTGCATACCCATATCAATTTTTTTTTTTTGAAATTCGGTTTGTGCTGCTCTAACGAGTTTTCAAATTATCTTAATGCTTAATATAGCTTGAATATATTTTTCTCTTAAATGGCTCGGTTACATTAAAGCCCACGTACATTGAATAATATAATAAACAGGAAGAATAAGGAGCTGAGAGCATAGATGGCTCAGTACTTCAACCTGAGCTTGGATCCTTAGCACCTATGTAAATGACAGGATTTTTCCTTTGTTTCTTTTGTTGTTGTTGTTGTTCTTTTCTTTTCTTTTTTAATGCATACTGTGAGGATGAAACAGTGATTTCAAAGGTCCAATGACCAGCCAGTCTATTTAAAATGGCTAGCTTCAGACATTAGAGATGTTGTCTCAAAAACACAAAAGATGGTAGGCAATAGGAGAATACACTCATATTAACCTTTGGGTCCACATCTACACATAAAGGCAAAACCACCTACATACCACAGACATACAGGAACAGTATGTCTGTATGTTTGTGTGTGTGTGTGTGTGTGTGTGTGTGTGTGTGAGAGAGAGAGAGAGAGAGAGAGAGAGAGAGAGAGAGAGAGCATGGGTAGGTATGTGTGTCTGTGTATCTTTGTGAATATGTATGTTTAGAGAAAGTAAAATCTTGAAAAACCTAAAAGAGTATAAATTTTGAATGTTTTATTTCTATAATGCTTTATCATGTGTCTAACATGATGATTAATAAGTAACATGTTTGACTATAGGTGTCTAATAGAAAATCACCTCAAGTCGTGCTTTCTGTAAAAATTAATTTATTATAACCCATTTTCTTAATTGAAATTGTTCTTTGATAATTTTATTAAAGTACAATGTGTGTTATGACTATTGTATACACTCACCATCACTAAACCTCCTTCTACCCATGTTGACAGCTCTCCCTAAAATTCTCCTTCAAAAATTCAGGGTTTTTAGATCCTTTGAGAGTAAACAGAATTTTCTGTGTTACTATGGGTTTTTGTACTGGCTGGTTTTGTGTCAACTTGACAAAAGTTGGAGTTATCACAGAGAAAGGAGTTTCAGTTGAGAAAATGCCTCCATGAGATCCAGCTGTAAAGCATTTTCTCATTTAGTGATCAAGGGTGGAGGGTCCCTTGTGGGTGGTACTATCTGTGGGCTGGTAGTCTTGGGCTCTATAAGAAATCCAGCTGAGCAATCCAGGAGAAGCAAGCCAGTAAGATACATCCCTCCATGGCCTCTGCATCAGCTCCTGATCCCTGACCTGCTGGAGTTCCAGTCGTGACTTACTTTAGTGATGAACAGCACTGTGGAAGAGTAAGCTGAATAAACCTTTTCCTCTGGAACTTGCTTCATGGTCATAATGTTTGTGCAGGAATAGAAACCTTGATGAAGACAGTTTTGAATCATCTATTGGTGTCTTGGGATGCACAAATGAAGACAACAAGTGCCCTTGAGCACCTAATACTTAGCAGGGCAGGATAATACTACCCTATTCATAATTGAATACTAATACACAGAATTATGAGTGTAAAAAAACTTTGCTGTTGTGTGAGGGTGTGTAAATGTGTGTGTGAGTGCGAGAGAAACAGAGAGACAGAGAGACGGAGACAGAGAAAGGAGATGGGGAGGGAAAGAGAGAAAGAGAGAGAAAGAGAGAGGGAAAAGAGGATGATGGAGGAACAGAGAGAGGGAGAAAGGGAAAGAGAGAGAGAATGTGTGCTGAAACCTATTACTTTACCTTGTTATTAATAAGTTTGCAAATGGTACATAGCTGAAAGTCATTTCATTTTCTATAGTATCAGAAAGATGGATAGGCTTTGCCATCTTTTGAACTAGACAAATGTTAAGATTAATCTCTTTCCCCCTGTTCTTAAATATTTGGGCTAAAATGAAGCCCATGGTTTGAATAAGTGATTCAAATTCTATGGTTTTAAAATGTATTATTTTTCAGTTTATTGCATTAGCAAAGATGAGAAACATTTAAGAGTTGGATGAATAAGCACTTATCAGGGATATGATTGAGTCAGACAGGTAGCTGAACTATTTTACTAAAGGCACTTGCCCACAATTGCTTCCCTCACTGTGCTTTCCATTTTTTCCCCTCACTTCTTTCACAGAAATGAATGATAGACAGTTACAGGACTGTAATGAGAACTGCAATACAGACACTAATTTCATGTTTTTGAAGATTATTTTATGTATATGCATCTGACTGTGGGTGCACATATGACTGTGCATATTGCCCCCAAAGCCAGAAGAATGTGTTAGGTCTTTTGGAGTTACAGGTGTTTGTGAGCTGCCCAGTGTGGGTTCTAGGAACCAAACCCTAGTTCTCTCCAAAACCAGTAGGGCTCTTAACTATTGCACCCCCTCTCCAGAGAACAGAGACTTTTAACATGCTAGTGAGCGAACAATTTTAATGAGGTTCAAAGTAAATGAAAACATTTAAAATCAGTGCAGGATACAGTACCCAATATGGAATGCTTACTCAAAAGAACTTAGAAAAGTCATCATGGCATATGTAAATTATGATTCAATCTCACATCTAGGTGAATTTAATTTACTGCCACTATGAAATAATTTTCTGTCAGTCATATGGATAATCATGGGAATATTTGTTAATACCATGACACCTGTAACAGAAAATAAAATCTGCTATTCTTAGGTGCTGTCAATGCATTTTAATATTGCATAATGAATTTCTAGTTCACCCTTCCTTTCACTTTCCAATAACACTGCATTGAATTGACCCTGCACATATATTATTCCAAAATGAAAACTAAGATCTTTTGTGTGTGAAAAGATATGTGTAAGTAAATGAAGGAATAGAAATGTTTTTAATTGATGTTCCTTATAGAAAAACTTTATTTGGATTCACCAGGGCAGTAACAAAAATAGACTTAAGCTGGTTCTGTAACAGTGCTAGAACATCTGCTTAGCATACCTGAGACCATAGGTTAAATCACCTGTAGTTCCAACATAAACAGATTTATATGTATGTTCTAAATGACATATTGAAACAATAATATATATTATAAAAATAATAATCTGAGGGTGCTCCAGGAGTTTGAAAAAGGCTAGTTATAAATGGTTGTAAAGTCAGAGTCTGGAACTGATAGGTGAGATTTTGCTCAGTCTCCTCTAACTTAGTGCTATCTTTTGGTTTTCCCCAATAATGGCTGAGAGGTTGAAATGACTTAGATAACTCAAAAGAGTTAATTCTAATTTCCTTTCTGTGGCTGTGATCAAACACTCTGACCAAAAGCAACTTGGGGGAGGAAAGGTATTATTTCATACTCACCTTCCAGGTCACAGTCTATCACTGAAAGAAGCTATGATAGGAATTCAAAGCAGGAACTCAAGAGCGGGCCTGTTTGTGATTACATGCAGCATTGCATCAGACAGAACTCACTCACAGCCAAGAAAACAAAGCAGAAAACATGGAAGAATGATGTTGCTGGCTCACACACAGGCTTACATATACTTGCTTTCCTATACACCCCAAAACCACTTATCTAGAAACAGTGCCACTCACAGTGGGCTGGGCCCTTCTGTATCAATTAATAATCAAGACAATTCTCTTTAGACATATCCACAGGCCAATATGATCTAGGTAATTCCACAATCAAGATTTTCCTCTCACAAAAATCTAGGCTGGTTAAAGTTGCCAAAGCTAACTTGGATAGAGTTGTCAACAACAACAACTACTACTACTACTACTACTACTACTACTACTACTACCAATAATAATAATAGAGCTAAATGATGATGATGATAATACACAGCACTGAAGTTGACAACATCTAAGTGATTTTATTTCAGAATGGAAATGTGGATGTACTTACTATGCAGAAAACATCAATATTGAATTATAAAGATGAAAAACTAAACTTCTATTTTAATAAAACATATTATAGAATAGAAAAAAGACTGAAAATCTAAAGATAGAAATTATCAAGTAAAAGGAGCAGAAAGAAATTTCAAAAACTTGGGGAAATATTTCATCTTTAAAAAATATTCATTATCTTATTCAAGATGTTCAATAATTCAGAATTGAGCAAAATAAAATAAATCCTAAAACAGACTTGTGAGAGTCAAATGGAAAAAATCAAACAAAAAGAAATCATGAAAATAGGAAGAGAATCTAAGACCATATATATGAAATCCCTGTAAGAATAACAACAGACTAATTGCATAAGAAGCTACCTAGCCCGAGAGAAATTAACATAGCAATTTAAGTAAAAAAATACTATTAATAAAGAGCTCAATGTTGAGAAAAGCAGAATACAAAATGAGGAAACAAGGTACTTTCTAGATAAATAGAGTATCAATTCACCCATGACCATTGGACTCACCCTAGAAAAGACTCCAGAATGAAGTATGAGGGGTCACTGGACAGAAGTTTCAACTACAGGAAAGTACAAAATAATTTTATAAAAAGACTACATGGGTTTATTAAAATCAGAAAATACTTTTAAATAACACTCTTCAACTGACTATAGAAGATAATTACTTAATTACCTATTTTACAATAGTATAGGATGTGTGTGATATGGTGTACATATATAATCTAGATGGAAGCCACCATGTAGTGCTAATGGATCTAACAGAAGAATGGCAGGATACATTTTGTGTACTACTGAAGTAGGTATTTAATTTGATTTAGCTTTATTCTAATTTAATGTCTTGCTATTGGACCACTGTAATGTTTCAACAGAAAAAGGTGTTAATTCTAACTACTTTGGATCGATATGTAGGACTTTCATAATGGAAGAAAAGAACCAAGTTCCACATGTCATCCTCTGACCAGTGTGTATCATATGCATGTGTACATAACACACGGTACAAACAAACAACACACACATACACACTGTGGACACATACAATTATACAAATAAATAAATAAATAAATGTAAAATAAAATATTGTTTGTGGAGACATGTTATATTATGTCTTTTCTGAACACTTGGAAGGCTAAGGCAAGATATTTGGTGTGAATTTGTGGAGTACATAGTGAATTCTGCAGTAACTTGTGAAATTGAATATGATTACCTGCCTCCTCTTTCAGTTAATTACTAGTATTAACCATTCCATAAATAATGGCTAAATTTAATCCCAAAGAAAAATAACTAAAAAAAAAAAATAGAAAATACCACTTTGGAAGAAAAATCAGAAGGACAAGATAAAATATTATAACTGACTCAAGACAGAAAAGTCTCAAATGGCCATATAAGGTGTTCTTCACTAATGACATTTATAAAAAATACTTAAATCAGTCTTAATAAATACATAATTACTTTGTGTTAACAGCATATAAAATTTTCTTCTGATAATAGTAGAATCATATTAGAAAATTTAAAACATGGCGGGGTGTATGCCTTTAATCTAAACACTCTGGAAATAGAAGCAGGTTTATCTCTGAGTTTGAGGCCAGCCTGGTGGATAGAATGAGTTCCAGGACAGCCAGTGATAAACAGAGAAACCCTGTCTCAGAAAGAAGAAAAGAAAGAAAGAAAGAAAGAAAGAAAGAAAGAAAGAAAGAAAGAAGAGAAGAAAGGAAGGAAGGAAAGAAAGAAAGAAGAGAAGAAAGGAAGGAAGGAAGAGAGAGGGTAAGAACAAGAGTGAGAGAGCAAGAGAGTGAGAGAGTGAGAGCAAGAGGAGAAAGAGAGGGAGGGAGGGAAGAAGGAAGGAAAGAAGGAAATGGAAAACAAAAGAGGATTTGTCAGTCCCACAATGATGTGAATATTAGCCCTCACCAATACAACCCCTGTGTGAAGGAAACCGTCAGGAAGCATTGTTAAACTGCTTTGTGTTGTTTGTGTTTCTAGACCTTGGTTCTTCCCAGCTTGTTTGGAGTGGGAAGCAGCAGACAGAGGCAGAACTAGACAAAGTACTGTGAATAAGAGACTGAGTCTTCTATCCTAACATCGATATCAATCCTCCTCCGCTGCCCATGAAAGCTCAGGGACCACTGCCGAAATGGAGGTAGAAAATGTAAGGAAGAGCCAGAGGATGGGGAGAATGCTGTGGATGTTTCTTCAGGATATCACATGGCTGTTGCCCTCCTAGACTCACAGCAGCTGTGGTTACCTACTCAAGATCGTCAATGTTCTCCATAACCTCCCCATGTTGAATAGACGTTGTAACTGGATAGCTGTAAGAGGAGAGAGAATCAGTCTTCTTCAAAATGTCTGGCTGCTCGCAGGTTTCCCATTACCTAGGGGATGGCATTACATCCATAAGCATATTGGTTATCTTAATTGGTCTTAGTGGGTTATAAAAAGAACATGAATTTGGGAGGCAGCATACTAGTAGAAGATGTTGGGTTTGGGGTGGGGACAAGTGGATATGATCATTTGTCATTATACACACATATGGAATTGTGAATAATGAAGACAAAGTATAATTTAAAAGAGAAAGAAACTACATTGAGAAGAATAAAACTGAGAAATAAAGTACTAAAATTCACAAGGAATAGCTAGAGAAAGATGGAGTTGGAGAAAATATCTGGCTGTAAATTCATATACATATATAGACATATAAGGATATAGAGACTCCAGATATAAATTTATACATTTCTAGATAACTCATATATTTTAAAAGTGTAAAAAACTATTCACTGACAAAGAATAATTTTTTTGCATAATTCTGTGTGGCTCAATAATTCACAATAATGATTTTATTTCCCATTCTTCACATAGAAGAGTAAACTCAAAATGAGTCAAAGAATATAAGACTAAAATAATAGTGATCATAACAGAAAAACACAAGTTAATCTAAATTAACAATAAAGTAATTAAGAAAAATAGATGAATACACTTAAACTCACAATTGGTTATTTTTAGATAGAATCTCATTTAGCTCAGACTTGCCTTAAACTCATGATGTAGTTAAGGATGACCTTGAACTTCTGATTCTCTAGGCCTCTCCTGAGTGCCAGGATTACACCTCATCTGGTTTATGTGACACTGGGGTTTAAACCCAGGACTTTGTTTCTATTACTAAAGCAGTCTACAAACTGATCTATACCCTTATTTCTGCCGAACAAAAATATTTCCAAATCTTTCCATGGAACAATATAACATTCACAAATGAAAGCAAATAGCAATAGACTAAGCAAAAATACAGAAATAGATACTAAAGAGAGATCTGAGTAGTTGAGAGCACCTCCTGCTCTTCCTGGGGGACCACAGTTTGATTCCCAGCAATGACAACCCTGTGTAACTCCTGTTTCAGATGGTCTGCTGTTCTACTTATCTGACCTCTGTGAACACTCCACACATGTGTTACATAGACATACATGCAAGGAAAGGATACACATAGTTTTAAATTAAACTATAGACCTCATTGAGTAAGAAATCTTCATATTTAATACATAAAGAATTCACACCATTTAATCAAAGAAAATACAAATAAGCTATTTGAAAATAAGCAATTAAATGGAACAGAGAGATCTGCAAAGCAGATGTAGATGAAGATAAAAACATTTGTGACCTGCAAGGTTTTTCATAAATTATGGATATAGATTTTGAAGTCATTTCATTTCCCCATACTCAAGGAAATAAAAAGAAAATTAAGTAGAAATTTCTAGAGATATAAAACTACTCAATTTAAAAGCCTTTGTCATTCTACATAGCAGGATAAAATCTCACCTCATGCTTCATCATCCCATGACAGATGTCACTCATCCTCGGTGATGACAGATGTCACTCATTCTCAGTGTAATAAATCCATGCTATGTATATACCCCACCCTTACTCACTTAGTGGATACGTTGGTTATAAGATTGACTATCCCTACACAGAGAAACCCTGTCTCAAAAAATAATTAAAAAAAAAAAAAGATTGACTATCCCAATGTCTTGATGCTTGGCACTGGAGTTTGAATGAGAAATTCCCCTTGTGAACTCATGTATGTGAACAGCTAGTCTCCAGTTAATGATGTTGTTTGGGAAGGTTTTGGAAGTGGAATCTTGTTGGGGACATGGATCCCTGGTGGGAGAATTAAAGGGCATATAGAGTAGCCCCATATTCTATTCTACTTGTACTTCCTGTGTAAGGATAAAATGCTATCAGCCAGCTTCTTGTTCCATTTGACTTGGTTTTGTGGAACTATAAGCCAAAATAAACCCTTTCCTCCTTAAGTTTCTTTTGTCAAGGTATTTTATAAGAAGAGCAAAGTAACTGATTCACCTAGGTTCAAGTAACCCTTATTTTATCAAATAAAGGACTCAGTGCTCAGCAGCAGTGAAACTGGCTACTGAATATGTCAAAAGGTAGCTATCAAAAATGCTACCTTCAAATAAAACAAAATGGGGGAGTTTTCAGTTCAGTAAGAGAAAGACTAACATGTTTATGTTGCTGAGAACTAAAGGAAGGAGTAACACAGGAAAGTGGACTAATGTGCTGCCATAACCTAAACTGTAGAAGTCATGGTCAGAGTAAGCATGACAACTGTGAGCAGAAGATGTGAATTGAATGTGCATTCCATTGCTTCAAAGCAGAGTCAGCTCTGTAGCCCAGACTTCCCAGAACCCACTAAGTAGTCCAGGGTGAATGCTGCAAAACAGGCATAGTTACACCACAAATTTAAATTACATAATTTCTTTCAGATCTACACCGAAAGTGGTAAATAGACATGGAGTGAAGATGAACAGTAATAGATACTACACAGTGGTGGTGGAGGAGGGGCAGTGTGTGTGTGTGTATGTGTGTGTGTGAGAGTGTGTGTGCCTGTGTGTGTGTGTGAGAGTGTGTGTGCCTGTGTGTGTATGTGTGTATGAGTATATGTGCATTTGTGTGTGTGTGTCTGTCAGGGTGTCTGTCTGTGTATGGGTGTCTCTGTGTGTGTGTCTGTGTGTGTGAGTCTGTGTGTGTGTCTGTCTATATGTCTGTCTGTCTGCTATGAGAGAGAAAGAGAGACAGAAACACAGACACATAGACACACAGACACACAGAGAGATCACACACAAAATCAAAAATTGTTTGAAATGAAAGAATCATGGCATAAATAGTAGAGAATGAGACATTTAAACTATGGTATAAATACATTTTTGTTCAAATGAAGGCAACTGAGGTCAATAAAACCACAGGTCTCTCTTTATTAAATGTTCATGTGTATTTGAGTGTGGTCATATTTTCTTAATTAGTTGGTAGTAAAACACTGTTCAATTATTAGATATTTGCACGTGGATCCATCTCTCTCTCTCTCTCTCTCTCTCTCTCTCTCTCTCTCTCTCCCCCTTTTCATAGTCTGTCATCTATTGGTCCTCTAGGTAGCTATTATTGATCCACCTAACCTCTATGAATATGTGTGTGTATAAACATTTAATATTTGAATATATATGCTTATTCTAATTTTTTAAGGAGTATTTGTGGCAATTTATTGGTTTTTGTTTTAAAAAATAGAACACAATAAAGAGTCATTCCTTGGCTGCTGGAGAGATGGCAGAGTACTAACAGTACTGCTTCCTCTTTCAGATAACAAAGGTTCAATTTCCAGTACCAACAAGGTGGTTAACAACCATCCATTATTACAATTTCAGGGATTCTGAAATCCTCAGGTAATGCATGCACATGGTGCAAAGACATCCACGTGGGCCAAACAATCACACACATGAAATAAAAACTAAGTTTTAAAAAATTAAATCCTTATACTATACACTCTTCAAAGCTGGAATTTGCCACTGTAACTTTAGAAAACTTTCGAAAACTAAACTATCAAAAATGTTTCTTTTGTATTTTATAAATTATTAAAAATAATTTTGAAAGAGATATTCATGTATGTAAGAAGTGGCACTGCATCCGGAGTCAAAGCTTTGTTTTCCTTACTCTTAAGACTACTGTAGATGTCTCTTTTTCTAAGCATCAATTTCTTGGTAAATAGCAGGGGAATCTGAGAAAGCTTTTTGACTTCTATTATCAATCTGTGCTTGCCAAAACCCAGAACCTTCTTGAACTCATATGTCTTCCAAATAGATTCAATATTAATTCACTGTGCTTCCACTGTGCTTTCAAAATGTCTGCATTCTATGGCACATGTACTAGGAAAGTTCAGACTCTACCCTTCCATGACCCTCACTCTACCAGGGTTATGCATAACAAAGCTGCAGAAGCTGAGCATCACTAAAGGCTAAAAGGAAGGGAGAGGTTGAATCACCAGCTTCAGAATCCTCAACTGACTCCTGAAAATGTATTTTGTTTGCTTAAATCACCATAAATGAATATAAGCTTGGATGTGTGCCTGCATACTTAAATTTAGCTTTCAGTTTTATTTTATTAAAATCATTATTTTTTATTTTTTATTTTTTTTTATTTCTGAAACAGGATCTCACTCTCTATATCCAGATGACCTTGAACTTATTTTAATCTTCCTGTCTCCAGGGTCTTGAGTCCTGGAGCAAGTGATCATGTTCATATAATATCATTACCTTAGTAGAGGGATCACAAATATATATTATATACATGAGTACTTACAGGGTACAATGTCATGTTTTGTTATAAATAGACATTGATCAATGATTCAATCAAGAAATTTAAAATAATTTTTACCAACTTTATCTGTTAGTTTTGGTGGTAAGACATTTGAAATGTATTCTCCATGACTCTAAAATTCACATTATCATTAACTGTGGCCACCCAACTGTGCAATAGAACTAAAAACTTGCTTTCCTGTCTAAAACTTTCTCTGATGAACACTCTTAAAAGTTTTAATTAGCTCTCCATGACTGGGAGTTAGCCATATGTGAAATTATTCAGAAGTGAAATGGAAGTCTGAACCAGCCATCAGATGGTCAGAGGTGTTTATAAATCCAACATCAAACTGCTCCAAGTAGACTGAATGGCTGTTGCTACATAGCAGAATGCAGGCCTCTCAGGAGGCCAAAAGCAGTGGCAGATTCTGCCTCTTGTCATCTTCCAGCTCTTACCTGATACATAACTTCAGCCTCAATGGACCAAAGGAAGAACTATATAACAGCAAGTGCTGTAAGTGTGAGCATTACTGAAGATCTCCAGAAGGACATTACAAAGACATAGTCCTATGTTTCATTTAAATGTTTAAGCACATCATTTCTAATAAAGGAAAATAACATTCAGTCAAACATTTTATTTTGACCAAAAGAAGATGTTCAAATGCATTTCATTATCTGGGTTTATTAGCAACAATGGATGCTATTGTGAATGTTTTCTTTTTCAATATATTTATTTTTGTTGTGTGTGAGAGACAGAAAGAGAGAGCGAGAGAGCGAGAGAGCGAGAGAACGAGAGATACACCTGGGTGATTCTGCCAGAGTATCTGTGTGGAGGTCAGAAGACAACCTTGTGGAGTCAGCTCTCCCTTCCAATTTTACACAGGTCCTAAGGACAGAAAATAGGCTTACAGGCTTACAAGCTAGTCTACTTACCAGTCGACTCATGTTACCAGTCTTTGAGAATAATCCTGTTTTGTCTCTGTAAATGATACCTTAGTATAATTTAGCCTTTAGATTGTTATTAATTATAATCAAGGGTGGATGTTTTGGAGCTATTTTAACCCCAGTCTCCTCTCAGAGAAACCTCTATGGATAACTCAATTGAGACTGTAACACAGTCCTTGAAACACAGGGTAACTACGATAGTATTTTCTCACATTTTTAAATTAAAATGTAAAATTACTATGTGCCCTAGTAGATTTGTAAAAGGAGAATCAGAATTTCCACTACTAATTTTTCTGCTTTTATGATCATAATTCTGAATACTGTACCATAATTCATTTTGTTTTCATAGTGACACAGCAAGGAAAACAATAAAGAAAATCATAACCACTATGAATGTTGACAAGCCAAGAGTCTTAATGTAGACTGATGCTGTTTACACACACAACAAAGACAGACCCATGCTGCATTTAGTCCATGCTGCTATTTTTGTGATAGTGAATAGACAGTTGGACCAAATCTATCTAGCTGCAATCTTCCTTAGAATACATTCTCTTTCATCATAGAAATTTATTTCATGTTCAAACTAATTTTAGAGGGTTTATTTAAACATGTATTTTGATTCATTTTATTGTATTAATTATGTGTATGTACATGTGAGTATTTACACATAAGCACTAGTGTTAACAGAAACCAGAGGCATTGGATACTCTGCAGCTGGTGTTGCAGAGGTTTTGGATAAGGGTGCTGGGAACTAAACTGGGTACTCTAGAAGAGAAGCAAATGCTTTAAACCACTGAGCCTTCTCTCTGGCCCATTTAACATATAGTTTGAAAGGTTAAAATGTATACATTCTTATCTCTTGGTTATTAATGTGCGTATTAGTAACTAAGACTTCTTTATTAAAATAGTTCTTAGCATTTAGCTACATGAAACTTGGGTACATATTCTCAAGCCTTTTTTTTTTTTTTAATTTCAGAAAGTGAATTGACAGAATTCTGTATGACTGTTATTCATGATCAATCCTCACATTATTGATAATAAGAGGATCACAGCTGACACATAGAAGATGCTTTTAATGTTGCTCTGCACACTCTTTTGTCTGAATTAGTTCTGGATCTAGAAATTATATTTCAAGTGCTTAGACTGGTTAAGAACAGCTTTGGAGCTAAATCAATGCTTTTGCATCCTCAAATTTAAAGAGTGGTTAGCTTTTTAGTACTCCCAAGCCTTAGAAATTCACCTACATCAAATCACAAAGAATTCAGTAAGGCATTTTTTTTTCATGAAAAGTATTTGTTTCATGAAAAGTGTATATTTTGACAGGTATGTCCAATATTATTCTGACTTAAAATCTTTAACTCATGATTTCACAACTTAAAATGATCAATTATCATATTTAAAATACACTTTAAATGAGTGAAAAATGGTATCAAAAGATCTCAACTTAATAAAGGAACTGAGGATCTAAAAACATGACAGTGATGACATGTACTTGCTTTGCTTGAGGAGGACCTAAATTTGGTTCCTAGCAGCCACATTGAGCAGCTCCCAATCAGCTATTGATACAAGATCAAATACATCATCTGACTTCCATGGGCAATGAACACTTATGGCATACACATAGACACATGAATAAAAATAAAATATTTTTTTCAAAAATATGTAAATTGACTTTTTTTACATACCAGGTTTTCTAAGCATTAGATTCTTCTGCTATAACTTGACAACTTTTATCAATAAAGTTTCTCAATTGATTTTCTGTTAAATTGTTGTAAGACCTTTAGTTATAATTAGTATCACAATTAATTATGGCTATAAATAAAATGCCTCTCATTATGCAAAGGAACTACCTCTCAATTGCCATAAATTATTTTTAATATCATGACTTAGGAGAGATGCTAAATCAAAACATTAAACTAATATGAACTTTAATATCCAATTGGCCTTAATAATACTATCTTATAATGGGAAAGAAATAGATTTCTCTCTCTTAAGTACTATGAAGTATGACATCCACAACAGTTATTTCTAGATAAGTATGGGTTGACATATTACCATTAAAACAAAAATGTCATGATTGTCTCTTAATTAATAAATCAATTTTATTATATTATTATTATTTTTGTGGATATGTTTTTGAGTGTGCATTTGTGTGTGCAGGTCAGAGGACAACCAGCAGGAGTTAGTTCTCTCCTTCAACCTGTGAGTAACAGAGGGGATGGAACTCAGGTCATTATGCTCTAGGCAGGTTGCCACTCACCCAATTATTTACACACACACACACACACACACACACAACCTCATACTCACACAACTTAATAATTGGTTATTTACTGGCTTCCTTTCCATAGTTGCTAAACAGAATATATATATATAAATTGTGTATAGGTGTTTTCTTTGTGTGCATTTATATACAGGAATCAATTACATACCTAGTACACACTGAGGGTAGAAAAAGAGCATCAAATCCCCTGGAACTGGAGTTATGAACAATTGGGTGCCATGATGAGGATGATGGAAATCAAACTCCATTTCTCTAGAAAACCAGCCAGTGCTCTTAATTATATAATTCAGTACTACTCACAATGCCCTGGTTCTTCCACATCAACTACCAATAAATAAAATGTCATAGAGATAAGCCCATAGGCTAACCTGGTAGTGATAATCTTTCTCTTGAGGTTCTCTCTTCTGCAGACTTGAGGATGTATCAAATTCATAATAAAACCAACACAGATACCAAAAATTATGAATACATTCATAGCCACAATGAGATTTCAGCATAAATACAGAAAAAAGCATTCACTGCAGGATTTCAACAAAGCTTTAAGAGCTTACACTGAAAATTGTATCATAAAATACAGAGACAGAACATTACTAAACTCACACTTCAAAGACACATTTATATAAAACCACATAAGATACAACTTAAAAATATAGACCAATTTACTAGATAAATGTAGGAAAAATTTTCTCAATAAAACACTTGCAAAAAACCTCAAAAATGCATTACAAAAATCATACATTTCCCGGTTAGATCAACTTTCATACCCTAGAGACATTGGAAGGAAAAGCCTAAATTGAGGAATTACCCAGATCCAACTGGCATGTAGGCCAGGCTGTGGAAGACTGTCATGATTGTTAATTGATATTTGGGTGGTCCCAGCCTACTCTAGGCAGCACTATTCCATAAGCAAGTGGTCTTATAGTGTATATATGAAAGCTACCTGGACACAAGTCTGCCTTCCAACCAGTCAGCAGCATTCCCTATTCCCTATTTCTTTGGCTGTGAAGTGAATTCCTTGTTCAATGGCATATCGAGTAGCAAACAGGCTTGCCTTCAGTTTTCTCTTGAGTTCGTTCCTTATCATCCATCATTACTGTACTGAAACCAAGAGTTTGAAAGAGAACAAACCCTTTCTTTCTTTAAGTTGCTTTAGGTCTTGGTGGTTTATCACAGCAACGGACAGACAACCATGACCAAGTAACTTTCATTCTAAGGCATTAAGATTAATTCAGCATACACTATTGCACAAATGAAATAAAACACATAAGAAACAGAATCATAGGATCACCTTATGTAGATAAAGCTTTGACAAAGTGCAACACTGCTTCATAATAGAATCGCTGAAGAAATTAGGCATAAAAAGTATGTCCTTGAATATAAAAATGCCATATATAACACTATCCCCAAGCCTATGCCAAATGGGGAAGCTGAAAGAATTTCCTCTAAAACCACAAAGAAAACAAAGCTGTCTACTTTCTGCAGCTTTGCTTGATGTGATGCTCAAAAGTCAGCTATAGCAGAAACAGCATAGGAGTAAAAGTGGAACTAATGAGAAAGGAAGAAGTAAAAGCATCCTATTTGTAAGCAACACAATCCTATACTTAAAAAGCCCTAACGACTAAGCCATAAAATTCTTAGATCTAATGAACACTTTTAACATGAGTGATTGCTCAGTTGGTGAAATGTTTGCCAGTCAAACATGAGACCTTGATTCTAGATTCCTAATATCCACATAAAAAGCTGTGTGTGACAATGCGATGTAATCCCAGGCACAGACATAAACAGAATGATTCTTGGCGCTTGCTGGCCAGCCAGAATAAAACTGGTGAACTCCAGGTCCAGTGAAGGGAACCCATCTCAAATATAAAATGGAAAACAATTTACAATGAAGACATCTGGTGTCCACCTCTGGCCAACACTCATACACACACACACACACACACACACACACACACACACAGACATTCCGAGAGTGAGAGAGACAGAGAGATAGAGGGGGGAGAGAAGTGAAGAGAGACAGACACAGGGACAGAGACACACAAAGAGAAACAGAGTCAGAGAAAGAGAGGCAGACAGACAGAGAAAGAGGGAGCAATAGTTTTAACAGTGGGTTAAAAATAATTCTAGTACCTTCCAGTTTCCATCTATGGCAGGAGATCTCTGCCTGGGCAACCAGGGCTCCATAGGCAAATAGCGCTGGGAGACAGCTAGCCTCCCAGGAGTGTGGAAAATCCCTTGAGAGGGGGTAAGAGGACGAACACTGTTCATCAAGAATCGCCCAGAATCCTTGGGCCACAGGGACTGAGGAACAACTGGGAGGAAGGAGCCTTCTGGTTTCCATCTGTGGCAGGAGACCTCTGCCTGCGCCACCAGAGAGAAAGCCAAATCGCACTGGGAGAAAGATAGGCTCCCAGGAGTTAGGCCTAGCCTGCCTGCTCAGAGGAACCCACCTGTAATACCTAGGACACAGGGACTGAGGAGTGGCCTCTGGTTTCTTTTGGTGGCCAGGGAGCGGATCCTGTGACACAATTTTCCATATTCAAATAGTACCAGATGAGAGCTGGTATTTCAGGAGTGCTGACAAACCTTCAAGCACAGGCAAGACCATCACTTCTTTGCAAATTCACTGGTCCAAGAGGGACCCTTGCAGAGCCATCAGAACACAGGAAACAAGGGACAGCTGGGGACTAGATCCTTCTGGTTTCTGTCTGCACCCCAGAGCTGACACTGTACCATAGCTCTCCAAACACAAATTCCTCTCAGAGAGAACTGGTCTTCAAGGAGTATTGACACCTAGACTTGCAGGAAAGACAAGCCACAGTCAGAGAGAGTAAGACAAGCTAACACAGAGATCACTAGATGGTGAAAGGCAAGGGCAAAACATAAGGAACGTAAACTAAGGCTACTTGGCATCATCAGAACCCAGCTCTCCCACCACAGCAAGCCCTGTATACCCAAGCACACAAGAAAAGCAAGACTCAGACTTAAAATCACATCTCATGAGGATGACAGAAGATTTTAAGAAGGAAATAAATAACTCCCTTAAAAAGAACACAGGTAAACAACTAGAGACCTTAAAGAAGAAACACAAAAATCCCTTAAAGAATTAAAGAAAAACAATCAAACAGGCAGAAATACAGGAAACACAAACAAACAGATGAAGGAAATGAACAAAACCATCCAGGAACTAAAAATAGAAATAGAAACAATAAAGAAATCACAAAGAGAAACAACCCTGGAGTTAGAAAACCTAGGAAAGAAATCCAGAATCATAGATGCAAGCATCACCAACAGAATACAAGAGATAGAACAGAGAATTTCAGGTGCAGAAGATACCACAGAAAACATTGACACAATAGTCAAAGAAAATTCAAAATGCAAAAAAGCTCATAACCCAAAACATCCAGGATATCCAGAATACAATGAGAAGACAGAACCTGAGGATAATAGGTATAGAAGAGACTGAAGATTACCAACTTAAAGGACCAGTAAATATCTTCAACAAAACTATAGAAGTAAACTTCCCTAATCTAAAGAAAGAGATGAACATAAATATACAAGAAGCCTACAGAACTCCAAATAGATTGGACCAGAAAAGAAATTCCTCCTGTCACATTATAGTCAAAACACCAAATACACAAAATAAGAAAAGAATATAAAAGCAGTAAGGGAAAAAGTCAAGTAACATATAAAGGCAGAACTGTCAGAATTACACCAGACTTCTCACCAGAGAGAGACTATGAAAGCTAGAAGATCCTGGGCAGATCTCATACAGACTCTAAGAGAACACAAATGCCAGCCTAGGCTGCTATACACAGCAAAACTCTCAATAATCATAGATGTTGAAACCAAAATATTCTATGACAAATCCAAATTTGTATAGTATGTTTCCACAAACCCAGCCCTACAAAGAATAATAGATGGAAAACGCCAACTAAAGGAGGGAAACTACACCGAAGTAAAAACAAGAAGTAATCTTTTAACAAACTCAAAAGAAGATAGCTACACTAACATAAAATAACATCAAAAATAACAGGAAGCAACAATCACTATTCCTTAATCTCTCTCTCTCTCTCTCTCTTTTTTTTGTTTTTTGGTTTTTCGAGACAGGGTTTCTCTGTGTTACCCTAGCTGTCCTGGAATTCACTCTGTAGACCAGGCTGGCCTCGAACTCAGAAATCCACCTGCCTCTGCCTCCCAAGTGCTGGGATTAAAGGCGTGTGCCACCACTGCCCGGCCCTTAATGTCTCTTAACATCAATGGACTCAAATCCCCAATAAAAAGACATAGACTGACTGACTGGATCCATAAAGAGGACCCAGTATTTTGCTACATACAGGAAATGCACCTCCATGTTAAAGACAAACATTACCTCTGAGTAAAGGGTTGGAAAACAATTTTCCAAGCAAATGGTCCCAAGAAACAGGCTGGAGTAGTCTTTCTAATATTGGATAAAATTGACTTTCAAACAAAAGTCATAAAAAAACGATAAGGAAGGAAACTTCATCTTCATGAAAGGAAAAATCTACCAAGAAAAATTCTCAGTTTTGAACATCTCTGCCCAGAATGCAAATGCACCCACATTCATAAAAGAAATTTTACTAAAGCCCAAAGCACACATTGCACCTCACACAATAATAACAGGAGACTTCAACAACCCAGTGTCATCAATAGACAGATCTTGGAAACACAAACTAAACACAGTGAAACTAACACATGGTATAAACCAAATGGATTTAACAGACATCAATAGAACATTTCATCCAAAATCAAAAGAATATACCTTCTTCTCAGCACCTCATGGTACCTTCTCCAAAATTGATCATATAATTGGTCACAAAACAAACCTCAACATATATAAGATTGAAATAATCCCATGTCTCCTATCAGATCACTACGGAATAAAGCTGCTCTTCAATGGCAACAACAACAGAAAGCCCACATACACATGGAAGCTGAACAACACTCTACTCAATTATAACATGGTCAAGGAAGAAAGAAAGAAAGAAATTAAAGACTTCCTAGAATTTAATGAAAATGCAAGTACAACATACCCAAACCTAGGGACACAATGAAAACAGTGTTAAGAGGAAAACTCACAGCTCTGAATGCCTACAAAAAGAAACTGGAGAGAGCATATACCAGCAGCTTAACAGCACACCTGAAAGCTCTAGAAGAAAAATGAATTAATTTTTGTTTTGATTTGATTTTAAGGGCTGAAATCAACCAACTAGAAACTAAGAGAACTATACAAAGAATCAACAAAACCAGGGTCTGGTTCTTTGAGAAAATCAACAAGATAGATAAACCCTTAGCCAGACTACGAGAGGGCACAGAGATAGTATCCAAGTTAACAAAATTAGAAATTAAAAGGAAGTATAACAACAGATTCTGAGGAAATTAAAAAAATCATCAGTTCCTACTACAAAAGCCTATACACAACAAAATTGGAAAATCTGGATGAAATGGACAAGTTTCTAGACAGATAACAAATACCAAAGTTAAGACAGGACCAGATAAACCATATAAACAGTCCCATAATCCCTAAAGAAATAGAAGCATTCACTAAAAGTCTGTCATCCATAAAGAGCCCAGGACCAGATGGGTTCAGTGCAGAATTCAATCAGACCTTCAAAGAAGAATACTTTTCAAGCTCTTCCACAAAATAGAAACAGAAGGAACTACCCAATTCATTCTATGAGGCCACCATTACAATACCAAATTCTCACAAAGACCCAACAATAAAAGAAAACTTCAGACCAATTTCCCTTATGAATATTGCTGGAAAAATACTCAATAAAATTCTCGCAAACTGAACCCAAGAACATATTAAAACAATCATTCACCATAATCAAGTAGGCTTCATCCCAGGGATGCAGGGATGGTTCAATACCAGGAAATCCATTAATGTAATCCACTACATAAACAAACTTAAAGAAAAAAAAAACCACTTGGTCATTTCATTAGATCCTGAAAAAGCATTTGAAAAAATTCAGCATCCCTTCATGATAAAAGTCTTGGAAAGATCAGTAATTCAAGGACCATACTTAAACCTAGTAAAAGCAATATACAGCAAACCAGTGGCCAATACCAAACAAAATAAAGACAAACTCGAAGATATCCCACTAAAATCAGGGACCAGACAAGGCTGCCCTCTCTCTCCCTATTTATTCAATATAGTACTGGCAGTTCTAGCTAGAGCAATTAGACAACAAAAGGAGGTCGAAAGGATACAAATTGGAAAGGAAGAAATCAGAGTATCACTATTTGCAGATGATATGATGGTATACTTAAGTGATCCAAAAAGCTCCACCAGAGACCTGCTACAGCTTATAAATACCTTCAGCAAAGTGGCCAGATACAAAGTTAACTCAAGCAAATAAGGATCCTTCCTAGACTCAAAGGATAAACAGGCTGAAAAAGAAATAAGGGAAATGACACCCTTCACATTTGTCACAAACAATATAAAGTATCTTGGTGTGACTCTAACCAAACAAGTGAAAGTTCTTGGATGACAATAACTTCAAGTGTCTGAAGAAAGAAATCGAAGAAGACCTCAGAAGATGGAAAGACATCCCATGCTCATAGATTAGCAGGATTAATATAATTAAAATGGTCATCCTGCCGAAAGCAATCTACAGATTCAATGCAATCTCTAGCAAAATCCCAACTCAATTCTTCAAAGATTTAGAGCAATTCCCAAATTCATATGGAATAACAAAAAACCCAGGATAGCAAAAACTATTCTCAAAAATAAAAAGACTTCAGGGGAAATCAGCATCCCTGACCTCAAGCTGTACTAAAGAGCAGTAGTGATAAAATCTGCATGGTATTGGTACAATGACAGGGAGTTAGATCAATGAAATAGAATTGAAGAGCCAGAAATGAACCCAAACACTTACAGTTACTTGATCTTTGACAAAAGAGCTAAAACCATGTAGTATAAAAAACAAAACAACAACAACAAAAAAAACCCAAAAAACCAAAACAAACAAACAGAAAAAAGCCCCAGCATTTTCAACAAATGGTGCTGGCTCAACTGGTGGTCTACATGTAGAAGAATGTGCATTGATCCATTCCTATCTCCCTGAACAAAGCTCAAGTACAAGTGGATAAAGGACCTCCACATAAAACTAGATACACTGAATCTAATAGAAGAGAAAGTGAGGAAAAATATTGAACACATGGGCACAGGAGAAAATTTCCTGAACAGAACACCAATGGCTTATGCTCTAAGATCAAGAATCGACAAATGGGACCTCATGAAATTACAATGCTTCTGTAAGGCAAAGGACACTGTCAATAGGGCAAAACAGCAACAAACAGATTGGGAAAAGATCTTTACCAATGCTACGTCTGATAGAGGGCTAATATCCAATATATACAAAGAACTCAAGAAGTTAGACTCCAGAGATTCAAATAACCCTATCAAAAAATGGGGAACAGACCTAAACAGAGAATTCCCAACTGAGGAAACTCAAATGGCTTAGAAGCACCTAAAGAAATGTTCAACATCCTTAGTCATCAGGGAAATGCAAATCAAAACAACCCTGAGATTCCACCCCACACCAGTCAGAATGGCTAAGATCAAAAACTCAGGTGACAGCAGATGTTGGCGAGGATGTGGAGAAAGAGCAACACTCCTCCATTGCTGGTGGGATTGCAAGCTGATACAACCTCTCTGGAAATCAGTTTGGTGGACCCTCAGAAAAATGAACATAATACTACCTGAGGACCCAGCTATTCCACTCCTGGGCATATACCCAGAAGATGTTCCAACATGTAATAAAGACACATGCTCCACTATGCTCATAGCAGCCATATTTACAATAGCCCGAAGCTGGAAACAATCCACATGTCCCTCCACAGAGGAATGGATACAGAAAGTGTGGCACATTTACACAATGGAATACTACTCAGCTATTCAAAACAATGACTTCATGAAATTCGCAGGCAAATGGATGGAACTTGAAAATATCATTTTGAGTGAGGTAACAAAGTAGCAAAAGAATGAACTTGGTATGTTCTCACTGATAAGTGGTTATTAGTCCAAAAGTTCTGAATATCCAAGAGTCACTTCACAACAGCCATTAGACTGAGTGTGAGGTTCCAGATGGAGGAGTTGGAGAAGAGACTGTCAGAGCTGCGTGAGTTTACAGCCCCATGTCTACTGTCCTGACCTCCCAACGGTCCTGGAGACTGCATCACCAACCAATGAACACACATATGTGGCAGAGGAGTGCCTTATTGGCCATCAGGGGGAGAAGAGGCCCTTGGGCCTGAGAGTGTTAGATGCTTCAGTATAGGTGAATGCCAAGGAGGGAAGATGAGAGTGGGTGGGTGGGTAGCTGGAGGAATACCCTCATTGTAGCAGGGGGAGAGGGAGGGAATATGGAGGTTCCAAAGGGGAGATCTGGAAAGGGGAAACATTTGAAATGTAAATAAAGTATCAAAATAAAATTTAAAAAATTCTAGTTATTAACTTAATCAATGTGTGGAAGACTGCTACAATAAAACTTCAAAACGCTGAAGAGAGTAATTTAAAAGACACTAGAGATGGACAAATCTGTAATCATTGATAGTCAGTATTAATACTAAAAAAACAGCTTTGTTTTTGACACCAATCAACAGATTCAATGCAATCAGTATAGAAATCTCAAAGAATTCTTTATAAAACTAGAAGAAAAAGCAAACCAAAAGTTCACATGAACATAAAAAGTCAGCAACACCCTGCCAATCTTAAACAGCAAGAAAAATGCTACAGTCTCTCAAATTATCCCAGAGCTGTAACCAAACCAATGTGACATTGACAGCCACAAAAGGTCAATTCAAAATGAAATGCAAAGCTCATTAATAAGCCCCAGAGGCACTGCCAGGTATCTCTGACTAAGGTATCAAAAGCAAACTTTGTACAACAAAAGACACCTCTACAACAAATGTTCTCGGGAAATTCTACATCACCAAGGAACAAACTGAAACTACCTATTAACGAAGACAATGGAACTGGGGATGAGTCTCAGTTTTCTCCCAGAAATGGGGTAGATGTACTGAAGCAGAGTAACAAATACTTATGTACCATGAGAGACATTGCCAAGGAGCAGTGGAATACATCATACAGTTAATTATTCATTACTTACAAAAGTTGAGTTGTCCAATAACAGTGTGGTAGCATTTGTTTCTGTATTCAGTTTCATGACATGTCCATTGTCGGTTTTATATACCACATCTGTATCTGCAACAACAAAGATATCCACAATTGAAAAGTGCATCTATGGAGTTTCATATTTGTAAGAGAGAAAGTGTGCATTATAAATGCACATGGTTGTCAGCCTTCAATAACCCGAGCAGATTTCTGTACTTGGGTCCCATTAATCTTCCAGAAATATCAGGAATCCTGCCTAACACATGCTTCCTAGTGCATTGAACATAGGGTTAGAAAGAAGGCTACTCATTTTCATGGCTTAACAAATGGAAATTAATTAAAATATAGGCAATGTGCCACCCATTTTGAAGAAAAGAGACAGAAAGATCACACTACAGCATCCAAAGGTAGCCATTCTTTTTATCCACAATCCAATGTTTAAGTTACAGGAGATGCAGATGTACTATAACTTCACAGGGCTAAGTTATTCCATAGAGAACAACCTTCCTGCACACTTGGATCCCTTTCTATCCCTATGTCAACCACACCCTTTTGGGGTCAGAGAATTCTTTCTCTGGTGTTTTACTAGTTTTGCATGATCACAGATCAAAATCACCAAAGCTGTTATCATACTAACCAATCCATCTTGACAACTTTAGAAGATGGTCGTAGTTGAAATAACTTTTTTCTGCTTCAAAATGGCTAATTTTTATATATGTGTTGGTTAATTTTTGTAAATTTGATACAAAACTAAATATAGCTGAGAAGAGGTGGTTTCTGTTATGGAATTTCTTCCCTCAGATTGGTCTGTGGGCAGTCGAAGAATTATGCCACCTACAGTAGTAGTCTAGACCTTCCCAGCTCCTACATCAACCATCAATCAAGATGATACCCCACAGGCTTCCTTAGCTTCTGCAATCAGCTGCCAATAACTGGGTCTTGGCATGGCATTCAGATTGCCTATCAATAATTAAGACTAAGTATCTGGGGAGTTTTCTATTTTGTCTCTTCTCACTGGTTCTTTTCTCAAACTGTAAAAAGCAAGACAGGCTACCTATGTTCCTTGCTTACTTATTGATCCAATCTCCAGTTTTTCTGCTTTCAGTGACTATGGAATTGACTAAATAAACTTAGTCTCATCCTACTCAGTTTTTTTTTTTTTTCTGCCTGATAGATCTACTCTGGACTCCTTATTTTAATAAGCAAATCACTATAGATTAATAAGAAGAACTACGTATCATTTCTTCAATAAGCATTTCTCTGCAGACTTTTGCTGTACTGTTAACTATTACTGCACACTTGCATGCACAGAGTTTGCATCAGAGATAAATATAATCTTACATCCTCAGAGTGGTTCATCCCTCAGAAAGCCATCACACAACATAATGTTGAACATGATGATGTCTAAGGTTCTAGAGACAAAGCAGATGTGAGAGGATGCTTCTTATTATGAGCAATCCTAGGCCAATTGATGATAGAACTGGCCTGACCCCCAAGTACTCCTGGAGACTGATCCACCAACCAAAGAATACACATGGAGGGACCCATGGCACTGGCCACATATGCGGCAGAGGAGGGTCTTGTTAGCCATCAGGGGGAGGAGAGGCCTTTGGGCCTGAGAGTGTTAGATCCCCCAGTAGAGGAAAATGCCAAGGAGGGAAGACAAGAGTGGGTGGGTGGGGGATAGGATACCCCCATAGTGGCAGGGGGAGGGGAGAGGAAATGGGGAGGTTCCAAAGGGGAGATCTGGAAAGGGGGAAACATTTGAAATGTAAATGAAGTATGAAAAATAAATAGAAAGAGAGAATGTAATTCATGCTACATGGACTCCCACAGACAAAGAAAACTCTAAAGTATACAGAAAAAAAAAAAAAAAAAAAAAGGGTAAAGGGGGGAATACTAATCATTATTTCTCTTAGAACCAAAGTGGAAAAAAATTAAGTTTGAGAAGATAAGGACTACACTTAGCATTGATTATTTTAAAGTCAATTTTGTTGGATAATTGGACTTGAGATTGGTGAATACCATTAGTTGTTCATGCCATAGCCCCCAATTTTTCCTCCTGGTGTTTATATTTTATTAGAGGAAAAACTTTCCCTTTTCAATCCTTTCTTTAGCTCAATATGGAACAGAGATCTCAGGAAACAATACAAAACCCTTCAATATCAGTGTATATACATTGTTTTTCAAGCCAATCTTTCTAATATATTTTCCCGGTTCCCATATTTATCCTGACTTACTGCTTGACTTAAAATCACAACGGGACTCCCCTGCTCCTTTCAGAATTTCTTTTGATAGATTAATAAGTATCATTACAGCAAAGCAATTCCAACATTCCTTATAACTTATTTGATATTGGGCAATGAACTATGGGAGAATCATGCAGATGTGAAGTACCTTAACATGGGAAGATTTAACTAGGTGAGCTTCAAGCATCCTTAAAACACAGTCTTATACGTGTCGCTACAGTGCCGTGATTAAATAATATTTCCTTCTTTTCAGCTCCCTGGATTCTAAGAGCCAATTTTCTGAAACACATATTTAACTCAATCAGTTCTCTGAGAGGAAAATATTTAATGGGAGAGCTCCACTGTCTGTCTCCCTAATCCTCAGAGCTTACACTTGCAGTCTCTAGCACTGATAAACAAATATAGCTGTCACAGAGGCCCAATCCTTCCTCTCTCTCTCTCTCTCTCTCTCTCTCTCTCTCTCTCTCTCTCTCTTTCTATCATTTTCACCATTAATTGGAGTAACAAAAAGAATGACACAACAGGAACTGGAGAGATGACTATCATTTAAAAGTACTCCCTTCTCTTTCATAGGACTCAGGTTCAATTTCCACAATCACGAGACACTTGAAGTTACCTAGAACTTTAGATCCAAAGGATATGGTTTCCATGGGTACTGAATATGTATAGTGCCCAAACATATACCCAAGTAAAATACCCAAAGTTATAAAGATTATTTTTAAAAAGAAATGTATACCAGTATATTGAGTCTTAGACTGTTCAAGTAAATGGAACCCAGTAATTTGTATCTCTTCAACCTAATGCGAAGAGCAGACATTACATATAATTTTGATCCTGATTGCTATAAACATTATGATCCCAGCCAGACAGGCCAGGAGATGTCTTAGTTGTAAAACTGCAAGACATGTACTTCAGAAAAAATTCAAATTTCACACTGAAACAACTGTCCTGGTTATGGAAACTCCAGTCCCCCCAAATACTTATATCATTCCTGTAATTGTTTATGCTGTTTGTCAAGTTGACAGGATCTAGAATCACCTTAGATATAAAGCTCAGTGAGGGATTATCTAGGCTAGGTTAATTGGAATTATGAAAACCCACATTCCGTAGGTTTAAGATTATATAAACACTTAAGCATTGGCTGAGCATGGGAAGTCATTACTCCCTTCAGTCTGAGCAGGTGTCAGGAAGAGCTTCATTTCCCACTACTACACCTTCACTGTGATGGAGATGAAACAGTCCCTCCATTCTGCAAACTGCTCTTTTCCTGTATTCTGATGCAGCAATAAAAAAAGTAACTAACACAGAAAACTGGCTTGAGGGACAGGAATATAGATGCAATAAAGTGATATTACCTATGGGCCTTTAAAGAAGGTTTACAGGAAGAAGATGTAAACCATTTAACATTGATCTAGAAAAGCCCTAGGCTAATTGAACCAGATCTTAACAGGCCATCTTGGTAGGAATTTGAAAAACCAGACTGCAAGTGAAGTGTGGACAGTGGACGCTTGGCTTATGCAGTTTCCAAGGGGAATAAAGCTCCATAAGGAACTAGGCTAAGAGCCATTCCTCCACATATTGGCAAAAGATCTGGTTAAATTCTGCTCACTCTCGGAGAACTTGTTTGAGTCTGAATTTCAAAGAAATATACTAGTTGTTTGGAAGAGAAAATATTAAGACAACATCACAATTGGGCTATGGTAAGGTTTATGCTCACTGCTTTTATTCATATCTATACTGGGATAGAACAATGAGAAATTTTTTAAAAAGTAAATTTTGACTAGACAAGATTTCTCCAGAAAACTCAAAGTTGTAGACAATAGGAATAGTATCCTGAGAATAAGATTCTATCAATTAAAAATTCTAAACTTAGGTGAAAGCAAAGACATTTGAAAGAAAAGAAACTGAAATGTCTACTTATCCAAAATAGCCACCTAGGAAGACAAACGTCAGTTTGGTCTAATGGAGCCTAGGCTGCATGTCACCATGCCAACAGAATATGGCATCCCCATCAATGAGATACTGGCTTTATAGACATGACAGATATAAGATTAAGGGAATCATGGAGGTATACACCCAACTTCCAAAAGTCTGCTGAGACCAGTCATGGATTACAAATTGAGATTCTCTGAAATGAAGCACTGTTGGGCAGGGCAACGTATGAAGTTACAAAGAAAAAGCCTAAGTTGAAATGTAGACACCACGATGACAGTAGTATGGGATAAAGTTTGGAGCTTGCCCCAGAGAGATCCTATGAATGATGGAGTTTGCCCCAGAGAGATGCTATGAATGAGGAAGGTTACTTAAGCCCTTTGATGCTCAGAGGATTCTATCTGTAGGATTAGGAGTTTGCCCTGTTGGATTTGGTTCTTGCCTTTGTCTGATTGTTTCCTGCTTTGTCTTCATTATACACACATAGGATAGGTATATATTCTGTGCTGTTGCATACTGAACCTCTCTAATTCTTGATTTTATAGCTCAGGGTTAAGAGATTTTCCTAAGTCTCAGAAAAGACTTCTACTTTGAAGTTTACATAGTGTTGGACTATTAAAGTTGATGGTAATTTGTAATGTATTTTTCATTATGGAATTGGTTATGCAACTATGGAGATAAAATATAGAATATACTAGCTTAAAAATGATGTATGTGAATGTCACATAGGGATATAGTTGTGATGATTTATATGAACCATAAACTTGAATGAATCTAGAATAATCTTAAAGACAAATCTCTGACCACAACTATTAAGGCTACTTTAGATTATCCTTAATCAAACTCGTGGGCTGAAATACACACACACACACATATATATGTATATATATAGATAGATAGAGAGAGAGAGAGAGAGAGAGAGAGAGAGAGAGAAACTATTTAATGTGAGCATTCATCTCTCTGTGTTTCCTGACTGTGGACACAACAGGACCAGTTCACTCACACCCCTGTCAACGTGTCTTTCTACAAGCATGATGGTCTTATACTCTTTATCTGTAAACCAAAATAAACCACTTTCTTCCTTAAGTTGCTTTTGACAGTTATTTTGTCATATCCATGGAGAAAATAACTAATATAGAATATCTATCACCTCCTTCAAAATGCTTTCAATTTTAAAAATGTTCTCACAGACAGTAACAGGAAATAAATCACAATCCATCTATGTGTTACCATGGTAGTTTTATGGAAGCTCACAGCTGAAAAAAATCCAAACTTTATGTGGATTAGCATAAAGTCACCTCATCAGTTAGTGCTTGTTTTATCAGTCACTAAAAATACAAGTATATATTCAGTTTGGGCAAGAGAATTTGCTTGCTTACTATTGAATTATAATATGAAATCTATGTATAAACAATTCGTTCAAAACTGAAAAAATGTTATAAGAGGAAAAAAGAAATTGCAAGGTTAATTGAGACATTGAATTCAAACATGATCTTAACTTGAAATGATGTATTTTTATATCTAAAATATGCTTTCTGTATCATTACATTGTTAAACAAAAATACAGAACCAATATACTGGGAAATCAAAACTAAAAATTATAGACTGTCATAATAGACTGCTTTCACAGAAAAGTCAAACTATTTCACAAATTATTTATTAAATATTGAGTTAAGATTTCTTTCCTTAATTATCCAACTCAAGGATCAATCAAGAATCCAGAGCCATTCATGATTGGAACACAGCAGGGTGCCCATCCAACTAGTGAAAAACACCCTAACAGCAGTGCCAAGTTTTCTTACTATTTCAGAAGACTCCCCACTCCCCAATCCACAAGAAAAAGTTTCATTTTTTTAATTTACTTCAAATTTTGTTAAGTCCACAATCTTCTTTTCCTGTACACTTTTTAGAACAGGAAATCTTGCATTTTTTAAAAAAAGTGGTTTTTTCCCCTCTTTTAAATCAATGTACCTTACTCTGGGTTCTTAAATATCATTGATTTCTGCTGTTTGACCAACTAGTCATACATTTCATAGTGAATATAATTTCCTGGACTGGAAAGTATAATAGGTCTATTCTTCTAGGTCTTCTGTATCTCCAACTTTTTCAGTAGATCACTATTAGCCTACACAAACTTCTTTATGTAAGAGATTTCTGTGTCACTGTGTCTGTTGTTGGTGTTCGTCTTCAGACCTGCTGAAGTATAGTTGTTTCTGTCTCTCCTGAAACTGAAAACTGCCAGCATCACTGTGGAGTTACAAATACCAGTTCCAACCTGTACTTCTCCATTTTTAGTTGCCCCTAACTCAACTTCACAGAGTGAGACAAAAATGAGCAGAAGGATTTTCAGCACTTGTAACTTCTCTTCGAACCTGTTTTGCTTGAGTATTCTTTCTTTAAGCAGGTCCCATCTTCCTAGAGGATACCCTCAAAGCTCAGCTATTGCCTTCAATTGGTTTCCTACCCACTCTTCTCTGAGTGATCATTTGACTGACACCATGCTGATTGATTCTTGAGGAGATTTAAAAACAACTTTACACTAAACTCAATAGATTGAAAGCAAATGCTTTGAACCTGTGGCTACTTCAGCTACATCCCTGTCTCCAAATTTCATACCCATATGTTGTGAGCAGAATGGGAAATTTCCTGTACAGACTAGCAAGTTTGAACGCTTTGTCTCCAGTTAGTAGCACTGTTTGAGAAGGTTGCAGAATCTTTACGACATGTGGCTTTGCTGAAGGAAATGGCTCATTGGAAATTGGCCTTTATGATTTTAGGGGCCCAGTTCATTTCCTCTTCCTTTGCTACTTCCTGAGGGTAGATTCAATTTAAACAAAAAGCCTCCTACAGTTTTCATGGTTCATTTCCATAATGAACTCTATCCTCTGGAAACTGTAACCCAGAACAAACTCTTCCACCATAAATTGATTTGTCAGGTGTTTTTCATAGACAGCAGCAGGAAAAATAATTAATGTAGAATACCTACCCTTATGATTTTTTCTACTACTATGCTTTTTTGGCTCCTATATTAATACTGTTCCTTATAATACCTAGATGGTTATCAATAGCCTCCAGTTATTACCATTGCTTATGTTATTATCCTATTCTACATAACTGCTTTACATGTCTGTCATGAACCAAAAACTTATGCTCCCTAAAGCTAAAGTATAACATTCAACATACTTGTCCATGTTTATTATCAACCAATAGCAGACAAGATGGTCCGCCTCATCTGTTTCTTGCAGTTGCTCATTTCACATATTGCCGGTCCATCCGGGTTTACTTATGTACAGTCAGACATGCCGCAGGTCCTCTTTATGTTCCAACTCCTTAGAAGTACTCACTTAGTAACTCTATCATCTGTCCTCTTATACCAGTCATCTAATATTTGATCATGTAATCCCTTTCAACATTTTTATTGTTTTATTTAGCTTTAATGCCTTTTTCTTGAGTTTTCAACAACTTCATATATTTTAGAAGAAGCCATTTTAGGATTATTTTGAGCAGATACAGTTTACCTTAAAGAGAACCACATAATCTCAGAAGGAGGGAAGACATGGATAGATCTTTACTCTAGGCCAGGGCTAGTCTAGAGACACTGTAGGTTCTGGAAATATGTGATGCCTTCAGCTGGTGTTGGGTGACAGCTCTTATTCAGGACCCACTTGGTTATGTGTTAACACAGAAGCCAGAATATTAAAGAAGGGATAAATCCTGCAGTCAGAGATATTGCCCAACACAATTCTCAGGTTCAGTCTGTATAGACTGGTCTGCTAGTAGGGGTCATAGGGCTTTTCTCAGTACTGGGTTACAAGTGTAAGAGTTGAACTTAATTATTTCTTCCTTCCCCAACCAAAAGGCATCTCTTTCCAATCTTGGCTGCTTGAAGTTGGGGAATTGGTGATTAAGCCAACTCTTTTCTTCTTATTTTCTTCAATATCTTGTTTCTTTTTGTTATACCAAAAGTAGGTGTTTTGACCTCTCGTTTTAATATTTTATCACATTTGGTTGTATGTTAGCAATTTAAACTTGGTGCTTCAGTGGGGAAACAATTAACAGAAAAGCTCAACAACCATCTTGCTCCTGCTGTTTGAGAACTATCTAATTTTCCGTTCAAGTTCTCAGGGTGCAAAACATTTTCAAGTCTGATTAGAACTTTGAGATCAGGTAGAGTTGGCATATTGCAGAACCTGAGTCACCCTATCTTGAACTATCTTTAGTCTCCTTAATATCCATTTATTGTTCATCTCTACTTCTAACTTAACAGTCTTCCACTACCAGGAAAAGATTTAAAACAAAACAAGAATAGCAAAATAGCTTTGGAATGTGTAAACTAAAGCAGACCACTAATGTAAGAGATAAGGATGCCATCAGATAGCACCTTCACCGCCTACAGTAAAATTTCCTATTTAGCTGTAACCTACTGTCCTAGTCAGCTAGAACTGTGAAGATGACAGAACTTAGAGAGAGCTGAGAAAGGAATCTTAACTGAGGAATTCTCTAGAACAGATTGGCTTGTAAAAATGTCTGGGGAAGGTTGTCTTCACTGTTACTCGAGGTAGGATAGGCCATCCTACTGTGGATGGTATCATCAATTAATTCTCAAGAAATCCCTCACAAACATACTCATAGACCAACCATCAATTCCTAAATTAAAGCTTCTCCTCTCACATGAGCCTGGGCTGATCAGGAGCACATCCAACGCCACCAAGGAGCAGGTGAGATTCATCTGAAATATATCTGAATACTCTAAATGCTGTGGTGGTGAGGGGGGGACACGAGGGACTTACATATATATTTACCTTCTTGATTCAAATCCTTATTTTTTTTTAAGAAAAGATAAAGCCAAGAACACAAATATATTTTAAACTAAAAACTTACCACAAGAAATGTCATTTTTGTTGAGAAGTCTTAATTGTAAGCAGTTAATATTAATTCATACAGAAGTCAACCATATGGATGGCTGTTCCATTATCAAGACCTTCTCCTGCTTTAGTATTGGGCCTGTTGACAACTGATCAACTGGTGATGTCTATCTGCTTTAGGACTAAAATGTGAATAGCAGCAATTTTGCCACAATCATTTCATTCTTCTAATTACTTGCAAAAATAAAACCAAAATAAATCCAAGCCAAACTAAACCAAACCAAACCACAACAAAAACAGAAGAAAAATATCAACTTCTCTAGAATTCCAAATGTGTTCTCCCCAGCCAGAATAACTATTTATTATACAACAGCAATAGCTTAAGCACAGTTTTAATGGTTTCTCGCTTTTGGTGGTGGTGGTGGTGGCAACACCTGTGCCAAAAACTTTCTTAACTCCAAACTCATACACTCAAAGGGCTCTACCTAAGTACACAATCTGTTGTAATCATCAGATAAAAGGAAGGCTTCAGCAGAACCTGGCTTTGTCTTAGTTCAGATCTTCTATCAGATCAACATTGTAAGAAACAAAAACCTGATGCTTTGTTTTCAAAATAAAATTATCTTGAGTCAGTTTGATGTTCCTGTCTTCATGGGGGTTGTTGGCCTGAAGACCTATGGATTGATTGTCTTCCAGGAGCAGCATCAGTGAGACATAGTAAATCATATTTATTTGGGGTAAATAAGAGTTATATAGATCTTGGGGAGTGCATAGGGATTTACTTGGTGCATATACATTATTGGCTAAAGCAGTCATGCTTTATTTACATGAAGAGGAATTCCAAGAACCTGCTGAAAGGTTTCTTGTGGTTACAAGTGGAAAAGACTGATTAGTCATAACATACTAATTAATTATCATATAGAAGGATGGGATGAGATGGACTTATATGCTGAATTATGCAGTGCTTGCACTCTGTTCAGGGTCAACCTCCAGATACGGTCAGGTACCTGTGCTTAGAGACACTCTCCAGGATAAGATCACACAGAGAAGAAGAAGAAGAGCTGAGAAGGGGAGTCCTCCATTTTGCACCAAGCTTAGAGAGCAGTCATGGTAGACTATGACATGGATAGCAGGGTTTCCTAAGATGTCAGTGTAGGTCTAATTACAAATGAAGAGAAAATACTAGGCGCCTGCTGCCAGTGACTACTCACCTCCACCACTCAGTCAAGCTCCCTCAACCACATAAACTAGAAATTTAGAGTAGATGATTACTGGGAGTCAGCTTGCCTTGTGACCTCCAGACTAACCAAGTTTGAAGCTCAGCTATTAGCTGAGAGACAAACCCATGAACAGTTTCTGTTGAGAAAAGGACAAACGAGTGGCAGAAGGAAAGGTAAGGCTCAGCGGATGTGGAAGAGTGAAGTAGCTGATTACTCAGCCAAGGGCAAAGTGGGGAGTGCCTTGATCACTAGACAGTTTATCCAAATTATTCTCTGCCTCAGTCAGCATCCTACACTGGCTTGGCTTTTTCAGGTGTAAAATTAACTTCCTCATCCCCCCTACTCTGGGTCTCAGTTCTTATAATTATGAAGTGGTGTCCACACTTCTCACAACATAAAAGTTGCTTGTGGGACCATGATGGAAATTCTGATGCCAAAGGGCTTGAATCACAAGCATGAAGACCTGAATTTGGGTCACCATAATCCACGTAGAAATATGGGTATGGCTGTGCACGCCTGTAGCCTCTGCTCTGGGAAAATATAAAGAGGCTACACTCAGGAGCTTGCTGATGAGAATTGGCATACTCCAGGTTCTATGAGAGACCCTGTCTGCAAAAGTCATTAGGAAAAAAGTAACTATAGAGGACAACTGGCAGTAATGTTGGCTTCCATACACAAGGGGGCAGACACCCATATATTCACATATTCACATGTACATGTGTACACATGTCTATACATGTTTACACACACATACACACATTATATATATATATATATATACACATATACAGATTTGACTACGCTTTTGTTCTTAAAGACTTTTAAGTCAGAACTACCACGACTTATATAGGATAGTTATTTTAAGTTCACATCCAAACTAAAAATAAGAGAATAAATAAATGTGCAAGAAAAAGCTTGGTCACCTCTCCCATCTCTCCAGTTGTTTGAATCCTGTTTTTGTTGTTGTTGTTTCTGTTTTATTTTTTTCAGCTAAAAAGAATAAACAAATTGGCTTTCATTTTCCAGTTGCATAGATGAATAGCCAGGGGGGCAATGTATCTTGTACAAAGTGATAATTTTCTGCGCCCACAAGATAGCCCAATTTGTAAAAGCGCCAACAGATTGGGAAAAGATCTTTACCACTCCTACATCCGATAGAGGACTAATATCCAATATATACAAAAAACTCAAGAAGTTAGACTCCAGTGAACTAAATAACCCTATCAAAAAACAGGGAACAGACCTAAACAGAGAATACTCAACTGAGGAAACTTGAATGGCTGAGAAGAACCTAAAGAAATGTTCAACATCCTTAGTCATCAGGGAAATACAAATCAAAACAACACTGAGATTCTACCTCACACCAGTCAGAATGGCTAAGATCAAAAACTCAGGTGACAGCAGATGTTGGTGAGGATGTAGAGAAAGAGGACCACTCCTCCATTGCTGGTTGGATTGCAAGCTTGTACAACCACTCTGGAAATCACTTCGGCAGACCCTCAGAAAATTGGACATAATACCACCTGAGGACCCAGCTATTCCACTCCTGGGCATATACCCAGAAAATGGTCCAACATTTAATAAGGACATATGTTCCACTATATTCATAGCAGCCATATTTATAATAGCCAGAAGCTGGAAGCAACCCAGATGTCTCTCAACAGAGGAATGGATACAGAAAATATGATACATTTGCAAAAAGGAATACTACTCAGCTACTAAAAACAATGACTTCATGAAATTCGAAGGCAAATGGATGGAACTTGAAAATATCATCCTGAGTGAGGTAACTCAGTCACAAAAGAGTGAACATGGTATGTACTCACTGATCAGTGGACATTAGCCCAAACGTTTGGAATACCCATGATTCAGTTCAAAGCAACTATTGGTCTGAGCCTGGGGTACCAGATGGAAGAGTTGGAGAAAGGGCTGAAGGAGCTGAGGGAGTTTGCAACCCCATAGAGGGAGCAGCAGTGTCAACTGGTCAGAACCCCGGTGCTACCAAAGACTGGACCACCAACCAAAGAATACATATGGAGGGACCCATGGGGCTGGCAATATATGTGGCAGAGTAAGGCCTTATTGACCATTAGTGGGAGGAGAGGCCCTTGGGTCTGAGAGTGTTAGAAGCCCCAGTGTAGGGGAATGCCAGGGATGGAAGAGGGGAGTGGGTGTATGGGTGGGGGAATACCCTCATAGAAGCAGGGGGATGGGATAAGGAGTGGCCTGAGAAGGGGAAAACATTTGAAATGTAAATAAAGTATCAAAAAATAAAAATTAAAAAAAAAGATTTTTTAAGAAAGTGATTACACTTAAACCTAATGACCTGAATTTGATTGCTGGAACCCACAGGATACACGGAGAGAACTACTCCCACGAGTTGTCCACTGATCTCTACAGGCATTGACTATAATTGTATACACACACACACACACACACACAGGGATGAAAAGAGGAAAGAATAAAAACCAACCCTAATTCTTTATTTCACCTGAGTAGATGGCTTAGAAAATAATTCTTTCGAAAAATATTTTGAGATTTACTTATTTTATACATAGGAACATTTTCCTGCATGTGTGTATGTATACCATGTGCATGCCACATGTTTGTGGAATTATGAAGAGATCTGCAGAAAGTGCAGTTAGAATTTTTTGCGAATTAGGATATGGGTGCAATGAACCAAACCTAGGCCTCTAAAAGAGCAATTAAGTTTTGCCAACCACTTACCTATATCTGTAGCATTGAACAGAATTCTTTAGGTTGGCGATGATCACAATTTAGGGCTGTGGTCCCTACTATTGTTGACAACTTGTTTAAAATTGTAACAAAAATTCTTAACCTCAAAAACCTCATTGCTGCATTTACCTATTTTTGTCGGGGTCTCTTGCCCATTTGTAAGAGGAAAGTTCAGACCCATGATCTCCTATTGTTCACTTAAAAGCTATCAATCCTCAGTCCTAACCATCCCTTTCCTTTCAAATCTTTTAATTTTGACATCACTAATTAAATGACATAAAATTTCATGGTGATATTTCCTTAATCATAAATTAGATATTGCTTTGATGAACTTAGAAATTAAAGACATAATGAATGATCATATTTAATCATGATCTGAGCCTAGGTTTTCATTAAAAATTCTATGCTCTATTGTTTAATTGTCTATTGGTAGACTTGGAACTACCCCTGGCTTAGCTATTTTGATATCTGTCCTGAATTCTTCCTGGCTAATCTGTGAAGTTTAGTCATTGTAAAATGATCTGATACTATCCTAGTAACAGTAGTGTTTACTCTTCAAAATCAATAGCCATCTACTACAATGCAGTATAATCAACTGGTTTACCAAATGAACATAGTAAGATGCATGACTAGAGGCCACTAGGAGAACATCAGGTGTCCTGCTCTGCCACTTTCCATTTCATTCCTTTGAAACAGAGTGTTCTACTTGAACTCATGACACTGGAAACCAATGCATCTCAGTGATACTCCTGACTCCATCTCACACCACAGCTCTGGGGTTATGAATACATGTAGCCACGTCCAACTTCTTTTATGCTAGGGATTCAAATTCACACCTTCATGCATACACAGCACTTGCTCTTGCCTACTGTTCTAACTCTTTAGCCCCTTAAGCACACTCTGAACATTTATTGTATCAACACACCTGAAATAACAAAAGACAAAGGGATGTGGGATCAAGGATAGTACTTTTATTAAAGAAATATATAATCACAGTAGCAAAAACTGTACTATTCAAACATATCAAGGCAAAATAAATGAAAGTTTTAATGTTTCTTCTAAAAAATACACATTTATAGTCACAAGGGATTTCAGTGACTTATAATAATTCATTTCCTTGAAATTATACATTTGGGGCTTGAGGAGCAGCTCAGTGGTAAGGCATGTGTTTTGTATGTAAAAATCCTCTGTTGATTCTCAAACGAAAAACAAATTAAAAGTTTTGGGCATATGACTATGTTCTTACAATTCTCCCATATCTGTTTTGAAAGTGTAACACTTTGTACTCTCATGAGCACAGTTTAAAGAACAACAGGCAGAAATAGTGAGCCTGGAAGATGGCTCAGTTGGGAAACTGCCCATCCCATGAGCATTAGGACATGAATTTGATTCTCAAAACCCACATACCAAAATCAGATATGTACTTTGCATCTGTCACTCAGTGTTCTAGAGGCTCAGACAAGAGGATCCCTAAGGCTTACTGGTCAGCTAGACTAGCAAAATAAGACAGCTGCAGATCTTGTGAGAAATTTAGTCTCCAAAAATATTGAGGACAACACCTGTCATCAACTCTGGCTTCCACAGTCACGTGCCCATAAACTAACAGGCATAAACACTTTTTCACACAATTTTCTGTTGCCTGTTTCCCACCTCTGACAGTCCCAAACCACCTGAACCACGACAATACTTAGAGAAAAATACATTAAAATATACTACTGAATATAGAAGAGGAAAACATGGTGATACATGAAAGGCAAAGAAGAAAATACTAACTCTAAAGTTATAGGTATAGAAAGTAGCTGTGAAAAGCTCTGTTGCCTGACAAATTAATTCACACTTTTAAACAACAGATGTCATGACTCTTCAAATGCATAATGGCATTCATTTATCAATTTCTGCATATTTCAATTAAATCTCTAAAGAACAAAATTGATCACTGCACTCCAACAAGTACGTAATTAAATCATAAGGTAAGACGTAATTGAACAGAAAATTGATTTAGTTGAATAAATTGGAGGAAATGCTGCATTGATTTTTTTTAAAAAAAAAACTTTGAAAGAAGTGACAACAGGAATGATTAAAATTCAAATTCTCTAAGATAATTGGACCATAAGATGAAGAGCAGAAATATTTTCTGAAAAAAAAATTGTTGTAAGATAGTTACCAACATTGCAAAACGATTAACAGGGACTAGAATAGTATATGGATTAATGGTTAGGTGCATTTGTTGCACAGTCAGGAGGACAGGAGTTTGGAACCTGAGGCCCAAGCATGCCTTTAACTCCAGGGAAGCAGGAACAGCATGACTGCCTAAGGTTGCTGATTGCACAAGGATAGCTGGAACGCACTCTATGTTCTGTGAGAGACCTTGCCTCCAAGCAGTGAGGTGAATAATGACAGAGTGGAATGGATGATGCTCTCCTTTGGCCTCAGGTGCAGGTACATGAATGTGCATGCACAGGTACTCATGCACACAAACATGAACATTTATCTCCCATGCGCATGTCTACTAACACATCAAAATAATAAAAATGAAACTATAGCTAGATTTAAGGCAGGCTAAGTTCAGTGTAAATGAGACAGTAATTTTGGACAGTAATATTTTTTTTCCTGGGGGGGGGAGAATTATTTATTAAGTTTTCTTTTACTTCTTTAAGTTTTGAATCCTATCAAAGCTCAGTTGATTAAAAGAATCAAACAAGCCGGGCAGTGGTGGCGCACGCCTTTAATCCCAGCCCCTGGGAGGCAGAGGCAGGCAGATTTCTGTGTTCAAGGCCAGCCTGATCTACAGAGTGAGTTTCAGGGCAGCCAGGGCTATACAGAGAAACCCTGTCTCAAAAAAAACAAAACAAAACAAACAAACAAACAAAAATAATCAAACAAATAAACAAAAAGCCACTGATGATTCCACAGTAGGTTTAGTTGTGCTCTTTCTTCTGTCTGGGATGCAATATAACTGACTATAAGCAGTTATGAGGAAAGATTTCTGCTTTGAAAAGGAATCTGATCAGCTAGAAGGCATGGCTAAGTCAGTGCCCTTGTGTTCTATTTCTGGATAGGAAGTAAGGGACAAATAGATGAGTCTTTTGTAAGTACCAGATGTTCTGAGATGGAAAGTCTTAACCCCACAAACAACTGTAGTTTAGATCAGTAAAATGTAGGCATATATGGCTTGTGGGTGATGCCCAAATTAATCAATAGTACCATCTGACTAACTGAAATCATTTTGTAAGTACTTGGCCTTTCATTTGATTAGCCGATGCCTCCAGAACCTGGACACACTTCTAAACTCTCCGGTTTGGGCAGGGCACACATATGCGTGTGTCCCATGCCTGTACATTTGTGTGTAGGTGGACACCACAAGGCATGTGTATGGAAGCTTGAGTTGACCAATGCTAGGTATCCTCCTTAACTGTTGTGTTCTATTTTCATTTCTGTTTAAAAAAAAAAAAAATCCGTATGTCACAGAACAACAGAAAGAAGGAAATGGTTTATTAGTTTCTCAGTTCCAAAGGTGACAGACAGTTCATCATGTCATGGGAAACAAGGTAGGAAGTCTAGCAACAGTCACACCACACCCATTCTGGCCAAGGACGGAATACCAGTCAGTATGTGCCAGTCTCGGAAAAACTATTTTCTGGATGAAAAAACAAACAAAGTTTGAATAGGAACAGAGATAGTCTATCTACAGCATGTGCTGTAGTGTTGGTGGTTATTGTTTCTAAAATGGCTGTTGTTTGTAACTAAAGTAGTTATTTGATACACCATAAATTACCATTCCCTCACATGGAAACTTTAGCAAAACTGATGATAAATATGTGAGTGTCTAGGTAAGGTCCTCCCACGGAAAACAAGACTATAGAAGATCATAACAGCTTTAGAAATGCTTTGTGAAGTGCATCTGGAGTCCTATCATCTGTCGTCTACTCAAGTTAAGTTTCCAATGGAAACTTTTGCATGAAAGTCTTTTCCATGTCTAACAAGACCCTCCTCTGCCACATAAAATGTAAAGAAAGTATGAAAAAAATGAAAAAAAAGAGAGAAAAGAAAGAAAGAAAGTCTTTTCCATGAAACCTCAGGACTTTGGGTGCAGGCGGGAGATACTTGCCAGGAGAAATACGGGCTTTTGCCAGAATGTGCAGTCAAGATCTAATTCTATTAAGGGGACGGGATGTGAGCTGGCAGCAAATCAATCTGAGATGATAGAGAAGACTAATTTGTGAGCACTGGAAGAACCATGGATCTCCAGTGAATCTTCAAGTCTTTCATTGGGATAGACTTACCAGATTTGACAAGGACCAACATATTTTATGAGAGAGTTCTGCCTACAAGGATAACCTTTAAGTCTTCTATTTAAAACCCATCACTTTTTGTGAGAATGCAAATGTGTTAAGTATATATTGTTTAGAGTATTAAAAATTCACATTATTACCGGGCTGTGGTGGCACACACCTTTAATCCCAGCACTCGGGAAGCAGAGGCAGTTCTGAGTTCGAGGCCAGCCTGGTCTACAGAGTGAGTTCCAGGACAGCCAGAGCTACACAGAAAAACCCTGTCTCAAAACCAAAACAAAACAAAAAACCAAAAAACAAAAAACAGAAACAACAAAAATTCACATTTATTGTATTTGAGTATATATATATATATACACACACACATATATATATTTGTTATATATTATTTATCATTATTATATTTGGAGAGGAGCAACACATAGTACAGTGGTACTGTAAGTGTGGAAGATAGGAGACAACTTGAGGGAGTCAACTGTTTCCTGCTATCTGGGTCTTTGAAGCTAGACTCAGGTAATCAGTCTTGGCAGCAAACACCTTAACTGGCCAGTCCAAAAGTGCAATTCCAACAAGATCTGGTTGTTTTCCTTAAACTTCCAGCATCAGCCCACATTTGATCACGTTTAACTAAATCTTTCTTACCAAATGCTACAGGTAAGTTCTCAGTCCACCCTGTCTATGAGTTGGCATTCTCAGTAAACAGTGTTAAATGGGTGACTGTATATCCTTATGTAAACATATCATAGTGAAAGAAGCAGTATGTTTTTCATGATTTGAGATGACCTCTGAACCTTCTAAATCTCAGCAGTTAAGTTTGGGGCTACTTTTTTTTTTTTCATTTGAAAAAAAATCTGAAAGATCTGAAAGATCCTCAGCAACATACAGCAGACAGTCGAAAGAGTTGTGCCAAAGGTTACCTTCCAGTGTCTAATTTCTTATATCCTTCCTTCTTTTATTCTTCATCAGCTCTCATGGGTATGTACATATGTGTGTGTGTGTGTGTACTTGGGCATACCAACGTATGCATGGGACATTCAGAAGACAACTTTTGAGAATTGGTTCCCTCCTTCCAGGATGTGGACTCCAAGGATATAATTCAGTTAACAAGGTTTAACATGAACCCCTTGCCCACAGCACCATCACATTAACCTGTTTTTGGATTTTTAATACACTTTATGAAGATTAAAAAAAAATCACCGTTAAATCATAAAGCATAAGTGAATGAATAATTCATTGTTATGATACCATCTAAAAAAGTGACCTTAGTTAACCTTTAGTTGTCCATCATGGGGACACAAAAGAAACAAGAGTGTGTTCTCTCACTAGAGTTGAACATGTTGCTGACAGCTAGTCAGTGGACTGTGACGCATGCTGAGAGCAGCTTCTACACTCACCTCAAGTTGCATGTTCCCTTTTGCTAAACACTTGCTGACTTCTCCTAATTTTGCATTCTGTTTCCCCAGTCTTCTGTATCCCACTTAATTCTTGCCACCTGTCTTGTCTGCACAGACGGCGACTTGCTCACGTCTATGCAAGAGCCACAGACCTAGACCTGACAGATCAACCCAGTTAAACTGTCGCTGCCTTTTTACTTCTCTGGGTTGAAAGGAGGTCAAAGAAACAGAGAAAACAGATGTTACTTTTAGGCATTTTCTTTCTGTCTCATTCCTCTCCTCCTGCTTTAGAAAACATAATATGATGCACATTCTCCTGAACATTATGTTTCTGTATCACAAAGACATGCCCCCCTGTGTGTCTTCGAAAATATGGTATTTGCTATCCACATCATTAGGTAGAAAAAAGGTTCAAGCTGCATGCCCTGGCTTGCTTATATGCTAACTTCCTCATGTTCTCCCTGAGACGCAGCTGGAAGCTGTGATAAAATAGGAGGTAACTGTCTCTGCAGACTGAGTTTGAAGTCAAAACTCTGCACAGGGGCTTTGTTCTAGGCCACCTGTTCTGATAGAACAAAGGAGTAGCAAGCTACTGCACTGGATGCCTCCATATCCATTAACTGATTGCTAAATGCATTCCATGGACCTAAGAAATACATGAAGACAGAGTCACATGACAGTCTAATCTGGAAGGAAATAAGGATGGGGCATATTTGTTTGGGGGTGAGAGGAATTTGTTAATGTCTCTCACAAGAAGACAACTGCCTTGTAATTTGTGTTTATTTTGTTTTATTATCACAATACTGACCTTCATTGGCTGGCAGAGAACCTCAGAGGACATCCTGTCTCTGCCTTCCCAAACTGGGATTACAAATGTGTTTCTGGCTTTCTGTTTGAATGCAGGAGATTTGAACTTAAAACTGCATGCTTGCACACCAAGTCCTTACTGACTGAATTATCCTTTCTAGTATCATACGATTAAAATAAATGTAGACGTGTTATTCGTATGGAGGGGAAGATTCAATATGAGTCAGCAATGAGAGTTGAAATGGACTCCAGGGGACTCCCCTGTACCCGTCTAACATGTATCTCACTTAGCCTTGATTGACAGCATAGGAGTAGCAGGAGAGGGGCTTTTGCCCATTCTTTTTGTTAGCATTTTGTCTAAGCTCTGCACCACAGTTACCTGGCAACAGCCAGGTATGTCGGACTCACTATAAAAGGGGCTGCTTGCCCCCTCCTCTCTCTCTTTCTCTCTCTCTCTCTCTCTCTCTCTCTCTCTCTCTCTCTCTCTCTCTCTCCTTTTCAACTCCCCCTCCCAATTCCCTGAATAAACTCTATTCTATACTATTTCTTCTTGTGTGGCTGGTCCTTGTAGATCGTGGAGGCACCCCCTTCCCCCACACCTGACTACCATCCACTAAACATATTCCTTCTTTCCTTATATTTTCTATAAAACACAACACCTATATTACTAACATTGGTTGCACTGTAGACAGTAAGTTCTGAACACCGCAAGCTCAAATGCAGCCTGACTTGTCAGAATCAGCTATAGTTTCTCAGTATCTCAGGAGACTACAATGCAAGAACACCTTGAAAAGAATCAAGTCCGTCCCTGCTAGACTGGAACAAATTCACCTCCCAAGGTCAGCGAAATGGGTTGAGGCATTGTATGGGGCTAAATAAGAGCAGGAGACTGGGGTCATTCTACTAAGGCGCTCTGGTCTTATATTTGATCAAGAATTGCATGCATGTTCGTTTAAGAGAGTTATGTGCAGTTCAGGCCATTGTATTTTTTGATAGTTTCATGAATGTATAGAACTAATTTGGATAATTTTCACTCCTATTTCTCTCTTTCATTCTTCCTCCCCTTTAAACCTCTCTTCTTCTCAATATATCCCACTTTTTATGGTAGAATACAAACATAAACCTTTTTTGGAAAACAAATCTGTGATAGTAAGTAGAATTATACTGCTTAATAACTATCATCACAACCTATCTCCAAACTGTTTTTGTCTTGAAAGGTTGACTTTATATGAAAAACATTCCAACATTTTTTACCATGAACTGCCACACGTGGGCTGAGAATTGAACCTTGGTACTCTGGAAGAGCTACCAGTGTTACTTACTGCTAAGTCCTCAATCCAGTTCCCTGGATGATATCTTCTTATTGATAGTTTAAATCTTTTAATTGATTATTTTATTTATTTACATTTCAAATGTTACCCCCTTTCCACTTTTCCCACCACAAACCTCTAATCCCATACCCCTTACCCCTGCTTCTATGGGGGTGCCCCCCACCCATCCACTCCCTCCTGTCTCACCACCCTAGAATTCCTCTATGCTGGGTCATCTAGCCTTCAAAGGACCAAGGGCCTCCCCTCGCACTGATGCCAGACAAAGCCATTCTCTGCTACATATGCAGCTGGAGCCATGGGTCCCTCCATGTGTACTCTTTAGTTGGTGGTTTAGTCCCTGGGAGCTCTGGAGGGTCTGGTTGGTTGATATTCTTGTTCTTCCTATATGGTTGCAAACCCCTTCAGCTCCTTCAGTCCTTTCCTTAACTCCTCCATTGGGGACCCCATGCTCTGTCTGATGGTTGGCTGTAAGCACCCATGTTTGTATTGGTCAGGTTCCTGCAGATCTTCTCAGGAGACAGCTATATTAAGCTCCTGTCACCAAGCACTTCTTGGCATCAACAAGAGTGTCTGGGTTTAGTGGCTACATATGGGATGGATCCCCAGGTGAGGCAGTCTGTGGATGGTCTTTCCTTCAGTCTTTGCTCCACTTTTTGTTTCTGTATTTCCTTTAGACAGAAGCAATTCTGAGTTGACATTTTTGAGATGGGTGGGTGGCCCTATCCCTCAACTGGGGGATGTACCTAAACTCAGAATATGGTCTCTACAGGTTCTCTCTCCCCTTTGTTGGGTATTTCAAGTAATGTCATTCCTGTTGGGTCCTGGGAGCTGCTTGCTTTCCTGACATCTGGGACTTGCTGGTGGCTGCCCCCAGTTCCCCATCCCCCATTGCTACACACCTCTGTTCAATTCCTGACCCTTTCTACATCTCCCCCATCTCTTAATATACAAAATGTCATCCCATGTTTTGTTTGATTGTTCTGCTAGTGTTTTTAAAATTCATTTTACTTTTTATTTACTTCTCTGTGGATATGACATACAAACATTAGTGTAGTACTGGCAGAAGCTAGAAGGTTGAGTCACAAGCAATTTTGAGCTGCTTGACACTGTGAGGAACTGAAGTCTTGTCCTTTGAAAGAGTAGAAAGAACTTTTAATTTCTAAGCCATCTCTCCATCCCGTTAATTATATTTTAACACATATTTTACATTTGTTTTCATAGGTCAACAATGATCACTTTTTTGATCCCTTTGCCACTATGTATAATTAGTGAAATTGCCAATTTTATACCTTAAAGCATTGATCTTGTGTTTTCATCTAGGATTTTGACAGTTTTCAGCCTTACACTCAGGTCACAGATTGATTCCTGTTAGCTTTTATGCAGGGTGCTACATGAGACTGCATCTTGTTTCATACAAATCTTCAGTTTTCCTAGTGATTGTTTTTGGATAGACTCCCCTGTTTTAGGGGGATCTTCAGTTCCTACTGGACTTCTCTACCCTTTCCAATTGTCTTTTGAGTCTCACTATCATACTATCTCAAATACTCAAGCTTTATTACCAGAATTTTAAGGGTTTTAAAGTTTATTTTTCAATTTGTTCATAGGTGTATACAATGTATCTTAATCATTTTCATCCAGCGCTCCCTCCCTTCACTTCCTGGCCTTCTCCCAGTCTATACTGCCCCCTGCTTCATGTCTGCTGTTTCCTTTATGTTTTAAATAACCCACTGAGTCCAATTAGTACTGCCCATATGCACATAAGTGTGAGCTATCCACTGGTTCATGGCGGCCTGCCAGTGGCCACATCCAAAAGAAAATTCACTCTCTTTCCTCAGAAGTCATGAGCTGCCAGCTATTCTTCAGCCAGGGATAGGAATTTCTCCATGCTGGAATTCTCATGGGCTTTTTCTCCTGCTGGTTTTGTATAGGAAATTTATGATGTCTAGAGTTCATTTGTGTAACAGTTATGTCATGTTCAGAGAACAGTACTTTACGATCTTTCTGAATTTTAAAATTTATGTTTTTAGCTGGTTATTTTATTTATTTAAATTTCAAATGTATCCCCTTTCCTAGTTACCCTTCTACAAACCCCCTACACCCCCTTTCCCTGTCTCTATGAGGATGCTTCCCCATCCATTCACCTACTCCTGCCTCAGCACCCTAGCATTCACCTGTCCTGGATCATCTAGCTTCTATGAGACCAATGGCCTCTTCTCCCATTGATGCCCAACAATGCCATCCTCTGCTGCATATGCCTCTGGAGCCATGGGTCCCTCTATGTGCACTCTTTGGTTGGTGGTTTTGCCCCTGGGAGCTTTGGGGTGTCTGGTTAGTTGATATTGTTGTTCTTCCTATGGCAATTCCCTTCAGCTGTTTCAGACCTTGCCCTAACTTTCCCATTGGGGTCAGTGAGATCAATCTGATGTTTGGCTTCGTGCATTCGCCTCTGTATTGGTTAGGTTTTGGCAGAGCCTCTCAGGGGATAGCTATTCCAGGTTTCTGTCAGCAAGAAATAATGTCTGGGTTTGGTGTCTGTGGATGGGATGGATCCCTAGGTGGAGCAGTCTCTGGATGTCATTTCCTTCAGTCTCTGCTCCATTTTTTTGTCCCTGCATTTCCTTTTGACAGGAGGAATTCTAGATTTGTTTTCTGGGTTATTTTGACTGTTTTTGTTTTTGTTTTGTTTTGTTTTGTTTTGTTTTTTGAGATTCCATATACATTTTAGGCATATACATTTAGGGCAAGCTTGTTTATATTTTAAAAAAACATTATTTAAATATAACAGATTGTATTAATTTATGTGTTGCTTTGCAAATAATCCTGATTTTATGGAAATAATCCATATTTTAAACAATGTCTTCCAATACATAAAATGACACATTTTTCCTCTTCTTATGTTGTTTTTGGTTCCTCTCAGCAAGGTTTTGTTCCTCTCAGTGCACACATTTTTCCTTTTTTTAAGTAGTTTAATCTTTTTTGTGGGCTGGAAAGGTGAATTAGTGAGTAAGAAAATTAGCCCTGCAAAGCATAAAGTCTTGAATATGAATGCCCAGAACCTTGAATGTCCAGAACCCATGTAAAATTATATAAATGGCTACATGGTCCTGCAAGCTTAGTATTGTGGAAGAAGAGACCCTGACTGATAGTCTAGCTGAAATGTCACACTTCCAGCTCAAGACAAGACACTGTCCCAAAGGAATGTGGTGGATAATGTCCTCCTCTGGTCCCAACATGTGTGCAGAGAGAGGCAGAAATATCCATACTCATGTGCAGGTACTATGCACAAACCATATACATATATAAAATATATGCCACACACACATAAAAATGTAATTTCATCTTTTGATTCTATTATTAGTGGAATGGTTTTATTTTCACTTTACACTTGCTCTTTGATAGTGGTTAAAAATGCAAACTATTTTGTTTATTTTTATCCAACTTTACTCATACTTAAAATTTCTCCCAACAAAATTCTCTTCTATTTCCAGAGTTGTAAATATGCAAGTTCCTATCATTTGGGCAAATACTTTTTGCAGTCTCTGATTGAATAGCTCTTATTTCCTGGGCAGTCCTCCTTTCCTTTGTTAGAAACTCACAAAGCCACTTTGAATAGAAGGAAGGACGGTTAGCCTTCCTGCTTCACTCTCATCAGAGAAAAGCTTTTAGTCTGTTACTACTAGTTGATTTTCCATGGCTTACCATTGTAGTTATTTTCAGTGCTGGTAAGAGAATCTAGAGCATCAGGCATGCTTCAGAAATGTTCTGCCCCAAGACTATAGACAGCATATTACTAACTTGGCCAGACTGATCATGAACATGGGAGCCTTCTGAGATACTGGGATTACAAGTCATTGCCACCACAGAGTATGTGTGCATGAGTGGTTGTACATGTATACTTAATTATATCAGTGCAATATGGTTGTTGTTAGTCTTCACTTAAAATTTGCTTGAATCGAAGGCCTAGAAGGCTAGCAAAGCTCACCTCTCGGAAAAAACGTTTGCAATGGAATCTCTAGAAACAGATCATATGGACTCTGATATAACTAATGCATTTGCAAATTCACATTATGATGGCATTTTTGGAAGGCAGGGAGAGACAGGGGCTAGAGACCACCTGGGGGAAGGATATTATTTTGGGTGTGTCCTTGGAGGAATTAACTTGCTGTGGCCTCTTTTTATGCTCTACTTCTGTCTCTCTCTGGATATAAGTTTCTCCATTCCTGCATGGATTTCTTCCATCAAGGGAAGATCCCTCCCGTGTACTGTACTGCCCTTGTTATCAGAGTTCTAGAGCAATAGTCATGTTTTGGCAGCTCCATCAGGCAAGGTGAAGCCACTATCCCAATACTCCAGGAGACAGGTAGTAGAGGAAAGTAGAACTTCCTGTGTAGGATCAACCCTTAGAGTACATACAAAAACATTAGATAGTGACTCAGAAGGTTTATTAGACAGATTTGTAGTACTATCTGGAGGAACACCACAATCATCACTTTTCTTACCAGAAACAATTATCAACGACCAGAGTACCCAAACCTGGAATTCATAATGGGTATATTTGTCCACCATGATTTCAAGTTTCAGGCAAGCTTCTAGGTTGGCTAGAGGTTGAGGAGGATAAGCTGCTGCTACAGTAGAGCGTACGTGGTCTGATGTTAACTGTAATCCTCCATTTAAGTTATGAAATAGCAAGCTTTAGATAGCTTCCAGAATTACAAAATGGCTTCTCAGACAGAGCATAAATGCAATTTTCTTCTGAATACAGAGACATTTCTGGTACTTCCTACTCTATTACCTTGCTAAATTCTCTTTCTTGGGTATAAAGACTTTAAGAGATATCACCATTAATTTCCAAAAACTACACTAGATTTCATTAAAAAAATAAATTAAAGTCTTATCTCCATTATACACAAAGTTAGTTTCATTAATGCTTTGATTATATTAAGTCCCAAGTTTACACCATACTTGTGGGCTTTGTTATGTTGCGATTACATAAAACAATAAATATCATGCAGATTGTTAAACACTATTTTATGTTATTCTTACTGGCTGAGCGTACTCTAGTGTGTAACATGCATAGGGGATTATTTAGCATTTCTTAATTTATTAATTGATGACCTGTCTCTCAAGTAACAAGAGTACGATAAGACACACCAGTAAATGCTTTTATAATTAATGAATATTCTATAGAGATTGAATATAACCAAAAATTTTATAAGTAGAATTTTGTGAGATTTACATTTCCTATGAAGAGTGTTTTTAAGTTGATTTTAGATTCAAAGTGTGATTAATGATAGGGTTAACATTTTCTAAAAGAGGCGAGCCTATTTTTAGTGCAGTGTTAATGTTGTAGAGGTAGGAGGAGGGTCTGCAATATCAGCAAGTGTTCCCAACCACTGAAACATCTCTCCAGATCCTTGTTTGTGTAGCTACTGATAGATTATTTTAGACATTATAGCTATAATTCTTAAAAATCTTTCCAAGTATAATTTATATTCAAGGGGCTTGTTAGCCTCTTGGAAGACAATCAATATTTATTGACTATAATTTTACAAAACAAGTCAATTCCTTATGTGAAGGATCACTGGGTTGAAGGTTGTGGTCAGACCATGACTTGTTCTTCTGGCCTCAGAAACCCTGGCTCAGGAGACAAGGACTGTGCAACCTCTGTTGTCTTCTAACCCTGTTTTAATTGACTAACTATGATAAATGCTCACTATGAGGGATGGGAGGGACCTTTGTAACCCTAAATCTCTTATTTTCTCATATGCACACTCTCTTACTCCCTCTTTTAGTTTTCAAAGAAATCTTATACTAAGTTTCAAAATTTGAGAAAAGGAAACCTTTCACTTAAATTTATTTTAAATAATACCTAGGTGCCCTCTGACAATTTAGGAGAATTCTTCTTTTATATTACAGACACTCTGTGGATAATAGAATAAAATATATTTGTAACAGGCATTTTTCTTGCAGGTTGATCCACCTAAGGTCACAAATTGTAGAAATTGCTAGATAATGATAAGATTTGACATTTCTATGTTCAAGGACATAGTATTACCAAATAGCACCACAAATTCCAACTCTATCCCAGAATCTTCAACCCCAACACACAAACAACAGAACAGAAGTCAATCATCCATTCCAGGATTATACTAAGCTGCCAGTTCATCACTATGATGCTCTCTTTCTTCAACAAGAGTATCTCTTTAAAGTTTGTATTACATAAAATTATGTGTATGTGTGGGCATATGTGGGGGTGTGCACACAGGCATGCAGGTGTCCATCAGGCCAGAAGAGGGCATCAGTGACCCTGGAGCCAAGTGAGGACCTCTCAGCCCCACTTGGTAGGGAGAAGAAAACAATCACAAGGAAGAAGGGAGGGAGGAACCTGGGAGGGAAAGGAAACAGCTTGGAAGGGGAAGAGGGGAACATGATCTGGTATTGAATGGGAGAAAAGGACTGAAGTCCTGAGAGTCAGCAGAAAGAATGGAAACAGGCAACCTCAGGAGGTAGGAGGTTGGGGGGTCCCTGCAGAAAGTACCAGAGACCTGGTGAGAGACTCTCAGGACTCAAAGGGAGAGACCTTAGATGAAATGCCCTACAGTGGGGAGAGGGAACTTGTACCACCTCCAATGTAAAGATAGAGCATCAAGTGAGAGATGGCGTCGCCATCCCACAGTCAAACTCTTACCCCATAATTGTTCCTGTCTGAAAGAACTGCAGGGATGGAAATGGAGATAAGCCTGAGGAAAAGAGGTTCCAGCTACAGGCCCAAAGTGCGATCCAGCTCAAGAGGAGGCCCCAAGGACTTATACTATTACTGAGGCTATGGAGTGCTTACTAAAAGGGACCTATGATGACTGCCCTCCGAAAGATCCAACAAGCAGCTGAAAGAATCAGATGCAGATATTTGCACCCAACCAGTGGAAGAAGCCGAGAGGAGGGCGACCCTGTAGGAGGACCAGTAGTCTCAATGAACCTGGACCCCCGAGATCTCTCAGACACTGGACCATCAACCAGGCAGCATACACCAGCTGATATGAGGCCCCCAACACATATAAGCAGAGGACTGCCGGGACTGGGTTCACTCAGAGAAGATGTACCTAACCCTCAAGAGACTGAATGCCCCAGGATGTTTAGAGGTCTTGTGGGGTGGGTGTGGGGGTGGAGTTTGGGACATCCTCATGGAGACAGGGGGCAGGGAGGAGTTATGGATGTGGAACAGTCGGAGGGTGGACAGGGACGGGAATAAAATCTCGAGTGTAAAAATAAAAAGGTTAAATAAAAAGAAGGTATATTTTTTTTTAAAAAAAAATCTTTTTTTAAACCGAAACATTGTGGGTGAGAGAACTATACTTGGTCCTCTTCAAGACAGTATGTTCTCTTAGCCACTGAACCATCTCTGCAGTCTTCTCTTGTCCACAGTTCTATTAAAGAAGTAAAAAATAGGGCAATACATAAACAGCTCTAGAAAGTGTACATAGAGACCAGATGTAACACTTATACACAGACATACACATGTGGGATTCTTCATGGGAAATGAAATACCACATGGAAGATAGGTGACCATATATCACTAAAATAGTATCCTATTCCAACATTCTATAATTAATCTACAGTGGTAAATCCCCCCAAAAGCAAAGTGGAAGTAAAGTTAGTGGGTTTCCAATGTCACATGAAATGTCAGCCTTTTCTCCTGCATGTTCTCCATGGCAGTCAGCCAGAGAGTCTTTGGAAGATAGAAAACTCATCCTGGAGCCATGACTGCTTATTTCTGCCCATTCTCAAAAACTGGCTGATATTGATAATTGTTTTTTAAAAAAGTTCACCCCATGAGCCTCACAGGCTGCCAAGACTGTAATTGGTCTGCAGCGCGATACAGCTTGCATCTGGTCCTGAGTCAAGGAGTCCTTCTTCTGTAACTAGCAGCAAGGGAGGCTTCTTTTATTCAGAGAAAGCAGATGGAACAATTTGACTATAATGGAGTTCATCTGAAGGAACTGTCCCAGCTTGTCCCAATTGAAGGCAAGTTGGCTCCATTTTCAAATAAATAATCAACACCTGCATGAGTTGAGATTACCAACCCTGGCTTCAATAAATCAAGTGAATGACTTTCCAGGTATCTATTCTGAATGAGAGACAAAGGGATTCAGCCCAGACATGACATTTACTAACTATGGCCTTCTACCAAACAAATAGTAACAGAAGAGATGGTTCTGTAATAACAGGGTACAGACATTTGAGAACATTCTAGACTATGTTTTCAGATGTGCTAAAATATAATCTTACTGGATATGATTATATCCACAGATTTTATAGACATACTCTGTCTTTTCCCTTTTTTAAAGGAGAGGGGGAAATCTTACTTCAGGACAATAGTGATAAAACTGCATGGTATTGGTAGAGACAGGCAGGTAGATCAATGTAATAAAACTGAATACCCAGAAATGAACCCACACATTTACTATTCCAATGTAGCATTTGTTTTAGCAATGAGGACAATATCTAATACGTATGTCCACTATTATGTGAATGGCACATTACTTGGTGATGGTATCACAGTAGGTATTTACATATTTACTACTATTAGAATACTTCTCTAGCTGCTGAGGTAGCTCAGTAGAATAGGCTCTTGCCATGCAAAGCTTAAGAACCTGAATTCAATCCCTGGAACCCCATACAAATGGAGAAAAGTGCCTTTTTGAAAGTTGTCTTTTTTTTTTTTTTAAACCTTTTACCTATGCACCATGTCACACATGAGCCATTCCTATATATACGCATCAAACCAAAATATATAAGTAGAAGTAAACAAATGTCATAGAAAACTTTGTAGAGTCAACTTGTGCCCATTGTTTCACTGTATCCTATGTCAGAGTTGGCCAATACGCTGAAAGCCAATGGCTTTGAACTTGCAGAATGTGACCACTGTATTGTTTAACAAAAACTCATTAATAGTTCATATTTATTACTCATGCATCACTCCTACCTTAATTTATATATCATTTTCATGTATGTTGATTTTTAGGCTTTATAAAGAAATAAAACTTAGTTTTGGAAAGAAATTACAAGTCTTTTGAGACTGAAATATTTTCAGATATGAAATATGTATGACAAATATAAAATTGTATGTTATACTAAGTCACTTCTTACAGTATTTTATCCCCTAATAATTTACAAGTGTAGTTGTAATGACCATTTGTGATGATTAATATTGATTGTGAACTTGACAGAATCTAGAATCATCTAGCTGAGAATATTCTGGGCATGTCAGTGCTGTTATCTAGGTTAAAGTATTCATGCATGTGAGAGATTCTATACATTGGGTTAATTTAGGTAGGGAAACATAGCATGAATGTAGTCATCAGCATTCAACTGCTTAAGGTCCTGGACTTAATAAATAGAAGAAATCCAGCCAAGCATTAGAATTTAATTCCCTCCACCCTCTCTCTGATTCCTAACTACAAACAAATAATAATAAGCTATCTCATGTTCCTGACATCATACCTTTCCTGCCATGATGAAATGTACCCTTGAACAGTGGGCCAAAAAGAAACCCTTCCTTCCTTCTTTAAGTTTCTTTTGTCAGGTATTCTATAACTGCAGTGGGTAAAGAAACATACCGTCTATTGAAGCACAAATGCAAGAAACACCGTTTTGGATAAAGATGAGAAAGACAATTTGTAAAGAACACATATTATAAGGAAAATCAGGCAATTAACCATGATGGAATGTGAGAGAGAGTGTGGTCCATACTAAGTCAGAAAGGCATTCAAACCATGTCTCATCTGGGCAGTTTTCTTCTCCTCATCTGAATTGCAATTACAGATAATGGAGCCTAAACCTCTCATATGTGCCCAAGGTGTGAAGTCTATTTATGCTTTCCAACACTTCACTTTCCACTAGTTCATGTGCTGTGTTTGGATGCCCAGGATTCTCTTTGTGCCATGAAGCCCTGGTCCATGATGAAACCAGACAAAGACAAAATAGAGACAGAATGAAGAATGAGCTTCCCTGCACTGAAAGGCTGGATTGGCTCCTGTTCTTGGCAGTCCTTCTACACACATGCATGCTCTGAAATGCATTCTTTAATCTTTCAAATTTCAAGCAACTGAAACTCACAACACCTAAGAGAAAAGCAAGAGGTGGTCTTTTATGCTTAAATAGATGTCTCAATTAAAAAGTTTTCAATTAGACAGGTACACTTTTGTAGATAAATTTGTGGTTGAGTTGGGCAAATGGCTCAGGGAAGGAAGCACTTGCCACACATGCATTAGAATCCAAATCAGATCCTCAGAATTTATGTAAATCCAGGCACCCTTAGCACATGTCTGCCATGAAAGCATTTCTATGGCAATATGGGTGGCAGAGACTAGAGAATTCCTGGAATCTTGGCAATTGTGTCGCTTAGAGTAAACAGTGCTGGATAACAAAGAGACTCTGTATTCAAGGTAAAGGATGAGGACCAACAAATAAGGCTGTCCACTCATTCCTACAAGCATAGCTTGGTACACACTTACCTACACACCCAGATACACACAGACACATAGACATACTGACAGACACACACACACACACACACACACACACAGATACACACACACACACACAGAGAGAGAGGGGGGGTTTGTTTAATCTAATTAACCAAATATATATTTATCTTGGAAATATTGAAATCTAAAGATATATAATGATAAAATGATTCTATTCAGCTAGAGTCACTCACCCTGAGACATGTTTTTTAAAACCTCACTTCAATGAATTTAAAATGCACCCAGGAAAACCTTAAGTGATACCCACATTCTAAAGAAACCAGTCTTTTAAATAGAAGCCAGGAAAGGTAATCTTTTCTTCAAAAGTAATTTCAATGTGCAATTGTAGAACTTCTGAAAAGGTATTGATTCTTTAAACAGAGATAAAATTAAAGTAAAATAGGTTTTAGTTGTAATGATAAGGAGCCAATACCATCTAAATAGCAGGCCTTTAAAATTGACCAGAGGTTAAAATCATACTGGATGGAATGGAAAATAGCAAGTGTTCTCATATCATTTTATCTCTTAGTTACATACATTATCATTCCTCACTGAATAAGGTACATGGCATAAGGTTTACCTGTAGAACTTTATAATGTCATCACTTTGGTTTTCTAAGACAGAGCTTGTCTAAACATATAGTATATGTGTGTGTGTATATATATATATATATATATATATATATATATATATATGATTTTTTATGTTATTGTATGTGTATGTATGTAGGCATGCACTTACCAAGGGCACCTAAAGAGTTCAGCAGATGCTTATACAAGTTGGTTAATTTTATCATTTTATGATGTGGGTCAAAGAAATAGAATCCAGACTGTTAGGCTGGCCTCCATCACCTGTACCCTCTCAGAGTCTCATTGGCTCCTGGGACATTTTTAATTTGAATACATTTTTGGAATTTCCTTATTCTATATTAAATAATTTTTATAAAACTACTTTATATTCATTTTATACTGTTTTCTTGAATATACTTATTTCTTCAAATGATGTTAACATGGCTAATATTAATTTTTAACCTGAGTGAATCTGGAATCATGTAGTAAACAAGTCTCCAGGCATACCTTTATGGGATTATTTATCTTCTGAGAATGTGTCTGAGGAATTATCTTGATTGTATTTGTTGAACGGGGAAGGTGCCATCTTTTGGATGACATGTTGGGCTGTATAAACAGGGAAAAGGATCTGAGCAGTGACAAACATTCATTGCTCTTTTCTGACTATGGACATACATGTCCAGCTGCTTCAGGATCCAGCTGCCTTGACTTCCCCATCATAACAGACTGTGTCCTAAACTGTGAGCTAAAGTCAATCTGTCTGTTTTTGTATTGCTTTTGTCATGGTGTTTTGTCACACTAACACATAAGACACACATATTAAACAAAACTGGAACACAACTCTAAGAACATGCTGACATGTCTTAATTGTCCTTTTGCAGTCACCAAAGCACTGGAAAAAGGGGAAAGCAGAGAAAATATGCACATTACCTTTCACTGGAATTCTCTTTTAAATGTTCATATGATAAATTACCACGAAAATAAATTTAGTTTGGAAACTGTAGCGTTGTTCTAATAGAAACTTCAGACTCATGGACTTCCATCAAATGGCAAGTAGTCTACTGATTGATTACTGTCATTTCCTCAAGCTTTAAACTTCCATTTCCCTTAGTTTGGCAGAAATATTCAATGATTGTTGGATACTGACATTTGTTCTAATATCTATTCCTAGCATTTTGATGTTTTGCATAATTTATTTGGATAGCTTTTTCCCCTTCAGAATGGAAAAGAATAGATACTTCTTTTCTGACCTGTTTTGTTATATATTATTACATCAAAATTTGTACTGTATACTTTTAATTTTAATATTTTTTTTGTTTTTCAATTTAATGTGTGTGTATGTGTGTGTTTGATCTGTGTTTGTATGTTATGTTATCCCTCTTTGTCTGTGCATATGCTTGTGCATATTATTGCCTGTGTGTGGAGATTACAGGACAATATTTGGTAGTTTTTCTCTTCTTCTACTGTATCACCCATGGACTGAATTCATATCATCAGGATTTTACAAGTATCTCTCACCAGTGAACCATCTCACCAACCTATTATTATTTTATAGATATAGCCTTATGTAACCAAGTATGACATTGAACTTGGGACCATATTCTCTCCACTTCTCAAGTCCTGGGGTTGCATGTGTGTATCATCAGTCCTGATTCGTGCAGTGCTGGAGAATGAACCAAGGGCCTTGTACATGCTAGGCAAGTGCTCTACCAACTGAGCCACATACTCAGCCCTGACAACTATACACTTTAAAAGGCATGAATAAGAATGCTGTTTTCAGGCTACAGGAGTAAACTGATGACTTCATGAATCTATATTTCTCTGCTTAGACTCAATGGCAATGTTTGCACATGTGACAGGAAAAATGTAATGTGCATATTCAACAGTATCTTCGCATTCTATCACTGATGACATGAATTTCCTCTACTCTGAAATAGAGCCAAACAATTTATTGTTTGTAGACAGTTTGTACTGGTGACTTGTCTTTAAAAATACAGTGGGAAAAGAGACACCTTGTTGGTGGTGGAGTTCTTATATCAGTCAGGAGCAGAACAGAAGGCAATCCTTCATTCACCTTAGCTTGATGACTGGATTGGTAACTAAAACATTTTTATGACTAGAACTCATAAAGATCAAATCAAATCCAATCCAGGCAGTACAGCACTGGAAGAGGATGATAGACACAAACTGTAGACTGCCATGACACTTAGAGACATGCTCACCAGTGCATAACACAGGTAAGCCATAGACACCCACTTGCTGCTACACCATGCAGCATGGATAGAGGATGTCACCCAGAGACTTGCCATCTAAATGGCTACTCTGCAGTGGGAGCCAACACAATGTGTAGGATGTGGTGGTCAGATGAAAAAGAAAGAGAAGTGGAACTGCTTGAGCATTATGAAGAGAGATGAGACTGAGACTGTAGGATGGATATTGGTATGTGACCAGCCCTGCCGTGGTTGGTGTTGAGGGCCAAGACTCATATTACTACTAGAGATCATGATGAAGTACCTGATTCTGGCAACTGCCAGTGGGGATCCAGAGGCTCTTCATAATTAGCCCCACACCTTACTAGATTTGGTGCTCTGGAAATCTGGCCACATCTCTCAACAACAGCAGCTCCCAGGAGAGCCAGCCCTGTGCCATTCCCAGGCAGCTCAGTGGAGCTGGCCTTGTGAGTCCAGGGATTTGATTTGACTTGAGAAACGGAGAGATGATATTCTCAAATTCAAGTGGAGGTATGAATATGCCTATCCCAAGGCCATGAGTGTGGAAGAGCTGACCTGCTACTCATCTACTTTAGTGTGCCATGGATGTAGAGGTGCTGCCCCCACCCACCCCTCACCATCACTAGCAGTTGGGAAAGCTGCCCACAGACAGGCCTTGAGGTGGCATGAGCACAGGGATGATGCATGATGTCCTATCACCACAACCTGCAGCACTCAGGAGATCTGACCCCAGTGTAATGAGCACAGGAAAGCTAGTCCTGCTCCTCTACTGCTGCAGCATTTGGGAGAGCAGGATCTTCACCTCACCTGGGCAGCATAGTAGTGCTGCTGGCCCCAGTGGAGGGGGCATAAGTGAGCCAGCTCGGAGGGTGGAAGCACAGAGAAAGCTGGATCTACCACCCCTCTTCTGTGAGGTGTCATGGATGTGATGTGATACACCCTTTCCCCTCACCACCTGCTGCAGTTTGGAGAACTTGCCCTGAGATCATGAGAGCAGGTGAGCTGGCCCTGCCGCCCCTTTTTAGCCGCAGCATTTCATCTAGGCAGCACAGTAGAGCTGGCCCTGGGGTCATGAGAGCTGGAGAGCAGATTCTGTCCCCTCACTGGCTGTACCACTCAGGAGAGTATGTCTTGCACCTCACCTGTGCTACACAATGGAACTGGTCCTGATGCGCAAGGCACAGGTGAGAGCCTGCCCCAAGGGTATGAGTGTGGGATAGCTGTACTAGCCCCACATAGGTTGGAGCACATGAGTAAGTGGGCCAGGATCCTTAACTGGGCAGCCTAGTGGAACTGGTACTGGAGGCATGGGTTCAGTGAGCCAGCCCTAGGACATGAAAAGAGAAGAGGTGGCCCTGCTTCCTGCCCATGGTGGTGACATTGGGTATCAAAGCTGGCACAGTGCTAGAGAGCTCAGCCTAATGTTATTAATAAGGGAGAACTGAGTAGCTGAGGAGCTCAGCTACCATCTAGACCCAGGAGCCAGTTATCTGTAGTAGCTCACCCCAAAACCTATATCATCTGGGAGAGTTGGGATGCCTGAAAGGGTGAGGCTGGCTGTACCAAAGGTGCAGAATCCCCATCACACAGGACAACAACAGGACAATAACAGGGAGGAGTACTGATGTGGAACCAATATCAATAGTATCACAGAAGTCAGAGATCTAGAACCAGACCAATGACTCATTGCAATGAACATTTGCAAGTGAAGATGTGTGGACAGAGGGACACGCTGTGACACTACAGTTTCCACAATAAGATGTTTTCTATGCTTTGAGGCTTTGGTTGTTTTTGTTGGTGTGTGTGTGTGGGTGTGTGGGTGTGTGTTGTTTTGTGGGGGAAAGGGTGAAGGGTGGATATGAGGGTATGAAGAGATGAGTGGAAATGAGGTGCATGATGTAAAACTCATCAAGAATCAACACAAAATTAAAAAAAATACAAAAGGTGACCTAGACTGGATCATTCAACTCCATGCAATGTCAACAAGGGTAATGGTGGTAGCTATAGACGATGCTCTTTATACTGAAGAAGTACAACTTTTATCAACTGGTAATGACCTGTCTGAAACCAATTATAGTTGTTCAGGACTCTAGCAGGTTTTTTTTTGCAGACCTACATGTTAAGCTTCCAGGACTTCTTACCTGGAATTTCCCATCTTATAATAGATGGAACTGTCTCTTGGATCCCTCTGATGTTTTTACTTGCATGTTGGGATACGTACATCAGTTTTCTGGAGATGTTTCAAGATTCGAAAGGAAGTAGAGGTGGGGGTCAAAAGATGACTGGCCAGAGGGAAGAGATCAGGGGCTAGTTCATCAGTGACATTTCTTTTTAGTGTAGCTCTCTAGAGTCAGACAATCCTCGTTGGAAATCTGACTTTTCATCTAGGCAATGTAACACATTTTCAAGATATTTTTTTTATATAAATAGTATGTTATGTTGATTAATGAGTAAAGTATCTGGTGGAATAATTAGCTGCTTTTGTGTGTGTGTGTGTGTGTGTGTGTGTGTTTGCATGTCTGCATGTGTGCATGCATTTGTATTTGCATCCAAGCAGAGGCCATTACTCCAGCAGTGCACAGTTTGTCTATTGAAGCAAAGTCTATCTCTGGTCTGGAACTTGACAAATAATCTAGGCTAGGTGCCTAGTGAGTCCCAGGATTTCCCCCATCTCCTGTTCCCCCATGACAAATGAACATCATCACACTTGGACCATTTTCTTTCTTCATGAGAGAAGAAGAAGCCCTTTATTCTTGTGCTACAAGTACACTTTTAACTGAGCCACCTTCATAGCTCAAACTGCTTTAGTCCTCTGGTGGGAAGCACATTACTATTGGCCCTGCTCTTGTTCTATACCACCCCCCCATTCATAGCAGTAAGTACTTAGTAGAATCTGACACTTTTTCAGGGGAAACTCAGTTGGATATCTAATGTAGCCCAGAAGTTGAAGAATTGGACCTAACAAAAATTGAAGATGTGATTCTGGGAGTCATCAGTAGCTTTCTTGAACTGAGATATGTGAGCAGAGATAATGGCCAATAAGACAGATAGGAGAATCCCCTCTGGAGTCAGTTTGGAAAACCCATCCCCCTTCATGTTATAATTTAACAAGAGATACAATGCAGGCAGACAGGAACATCTAAGGAGATAGTTGGATTTTCAGTGTTTATAGCTGAACACATTAGGACAGAAGAAAAAAGAGCAAAATAAAGAATTCCCCCCAATAATAAATTTTGGAAAAAAATCGTTAAATAAAAGTATAATTTACATTTTCTCTCTATGTTGGACAGGAAATATAAGCAATGTATATGAATAAATGTTTATATATATCAAGTGTGCGTCTATGTATGGGCATATGTATAAATAAGTGGATTGTTCACAGTTTCATGATCCTTTACACATAATTGCTTTCATTTCTAAATTAAAAGAACCCTCAGAGACCATTATTCTCTCTCTCTCTCTCTCTCTCTCTCTCTCTCTCTCTCTGGGATGCATTGCTCTTTTATAATAAAATATTTGTTTTCATGTGATGTGTATGTGATTTTGTTTGCTTTTGCGTACCAAATGTGTGCAGCAGTTCACAGAAGCTAAAGTGGGTGTCAGGTTCCCTGGAACAAGAGTTGCAAGGAGCTGTAAGTCACCCTGTTAGTACTGGGAATCAAACTCAGATCCCCTGCCAGAGCAACGAAGGTCCTCAGCACTGAAGCATCTCTCCAGCTGCACGTGCATTGATCTTAACCTTAGCTTTCCAAATTCTGAAGCATGAAAATTCCATCAGCTTGAATCACCTAAACAGGTATAGCTATTGATAATTTTCCAAGGATATGTTAGGTGGCAGGCTGGCTGCAGAATACTCAGATAAATTAGTCCTGGAAAGAACTTATGAAAGGACACAAACAGAGCAAAAGGACACTGGATGGCATATGGAAAGCTTGGTCAATTATCCTCCGGGGGATGATGAATGCAGTTTTAATTATTTTGGAAGGTTAAAGTGATGCCACAGCAGTTAAAACACTTGATGCTCTTCTGGAGGATCCAGTTTTGATTTCTAGCACCCACTTTTGGTATCTCATTGACACCTGTACCTCTAGCCACAAGGGATCTGATGACTTTTTTTATTTTTTTCTGGGCACTGGGTATGTGTGGCATACATTCACACAAGGAGACACATAAAAATTAAAGCAAAAGAGACAATTGTGCTTTTGAATCCAACTACTAAATATAAATAGATTGTGTAAATTTTCATCAAAAAATAGTTATTTCATAGCATAGAAGACTCTTAGTATACAATTTTCTGTTAAGTTAACTTTTTAAATAAAATCATGCATTTGACTTATGGGGTTCAAAGAGAGATAAGAAAAAATTAAGGAAAAGAAGGTAGATAGATGAGAATGAGATGGGAGCCATGGGTAAAGGGCTTACCAAATACACACTCAAACATAGATTCAATACACGCACATACACACACACACACATACACAGAGACACAAAGAGAGACAGAGACACACAGAGAGAGAGAGAGACAGAGAGAGAGAGAGAGAGAGAGAGAGAGAGAGAGAGAGAGAGAAGGGAGGGGGAAAGAAAGAGGAAGAAGCCAGGGGAAAAAAAGGATGGCAATAGAAAGAGAGGGAGTGAGAGAGAGAAAGAAACTTGACTCTATATTAAGGAAATTGAATTAAGGGAGAAAATAATCTATAAATCCAAAACTAGGTAAATATTTTATAATACTACCTTTTACACTTTTACTTTAAACGTAGTAACACCCACCATTGTCTATCATATCAAAGATGAATATAAGCCACTAATTTGTTGATGTTCTTTCATCTTCATTGATAGTCTTTGACAAATAAAACTATGTACTTACCATGTGCAATATGATATTTTAGTATCTTGTCTAGTTTGGTTGTTATCATAAACTAGGAAATTAATATCAACTCACAGTTACTATTTTTGCTGTGTGTGTAGTAAGAATATTTGAAGATCTAATCTAGTCAAATATTAATGTGACTATTAATAGTGACTATGTGGCACTATTGACTAGATTCTTCTTTCCATTAGAGGGCCAAAATTCATTTTTTTTACACAATTCAAACTTCCAAATTTTTGAACAACATCAGATTTCTTTTACAAGTTACAGATAACAAAAATTTACTATTTTAAAAGTCGTGTTAAGGAAATCCAGATGGCTGAGTATAGACATATGCTGATGTGCCTCACAACCTAAGTTTGTTCCCTGAACCCCACAAGGTGAAACTGAGAGAACTGACTCCTGTACACTGTCCTCAGACCTTCACATGCACTGTGACGTGCAAACTTTAACACACATGCACATAACAAATAAATAAAAATGTAATAAAAAATAAGAGTATTTAACAAATATATACCGGCATGTAAGAATCATCTCAATGAAAATGCATAGCCCCTCTGGCACCCTAAGATCTTTGATAGGTTTTAAGTTTTACTGAAAATTGGCAAAAACAAAAACAAACAAACAAACAAACAAACAAAAAACCCAGAATCTTGCTACCTTCAAGAGTACATTGGGCTTTGGAGATTGGAAATTAGAAAAAAAGACACATTCTTTAATCAGAATTTTGTCATCTTAATGGATGCCACAGGAAAGCAAATCAATAATAATTTGTTAAGTAATGAATTTTGAATGCATGTCCATTGCATTTAATTCTCCTTCTTCACAATATATCTGCAGACCACACGGCACAACCAATCCTTCCTAATTCTGAATTTCTATCTGAAATTCACACCCCCAGCTCATTATGAAAAGAGATTTCTGGTCCTGTGAAATAATCTACAAACTGGCATTGGCAGAGGTGAGTCAGCCACACATCGTCATTAGATTCATTTTATAATACATAATTCCTCATCATACACATCAACTTTGCTCAACACAGGACTCAGCCTGCAGGTGCTAGTAAGTTTTTGTCAGCTCTACTAAATAAAGTCACCTGAAAAAAGTAAGCTCAAGTGAGAAATTGCTTTTATTAGATTGCTGTGTGAGGATTTTCATGATTAATGTTTGATGTGGTGAAGGATCAGCCCACTATGAAAGGTGCCACCTATGGGCAGGTAGGTATTCCTGAGCTATATAAGAAAAGAAGCTGAGCAAGCCATAGAGAGCAATCCTGTCTCTAGGTTCCCTCTAGGCTTCCTTCAATGATGGACTGTGATGTGGAAGTGTAATCTAAAATAAACGCTTTCCTCACCAAGTTGCTTTTGACATGTTTTGTTATTGTTGTTGTTTTTGTTTGTTTTTAATCACAGCAACAGAAAGCAAATAACTCAAACTTGATCAGAACTACTGACCCTCCACAGACCCTTTTTCTCTGTTTCCCAAAATATATGAGAAAGACTGAAAATCAGGCATAAAGAATATTTTTATATAACAATCATTCCATCCCCATGATAAAAGCAAGGCTCCTATAGAATTGTACAGGCAAGTGGCCTAAAGACTAGAAAACTGAGGAAAGTCACAGGCCAGAATATATTTGTAAATAGTAATGAATAAAATAAAAGTTAGTGTGTTTGTTTTATTTTGTCTATCTGCATGCCTGTATGGTATACTGATTCACATTTATACGTGTAGATGCACGTGCATATGCATGTGTATGCAAATGGAGGTTTAAACTGACTCTCCCTTATAAACAGTGTCAGGTTGTCTCACTTGAATCCAACTTACCAACTGAGTCAGTGTTGTTAGCCAGTTTGCCTGGCCTCTTAGAATATAGGTAGCATATACGTGGTACGTTATGTAGGTGTTGAGGTCTGAATTCCAATCTTCATACTGTTCAGCAAGTGCTTTACCTGCAGAGCCATGTGCCCAGAACATCATCGGGCTTGTTAAGCGTTTCTGTGTCCCTACAAGAAATGCTCCCTCTGAATATCCATCTAAATAAGTGTTGTAAAACTCCAATACAAGACCCACTGCTCTCTTAACTTGGGAATGTCACCTTGGGAGATATTACTTGAGTTCGAATAGATAAACCTCCTGGAACTTCATTATGTCTTCTGCACTCATATGCCCAGAGAGAATAACTAATGGGGAGAGAAAGGAACGTTTTATATTTGCAGGTCGTTATGAAAAATGTAATCCATTCATACAATGGAGAGCATGATTACTTATGTGGACACCAAGTAGAGTTAATGGGCCTCTGAAATCTATACTATCAGTCACTAAGAAAGACCTATAAAGCTAAAAATTGAAGTCCCACCGCCACTCAATATTCAAGTGAGTATGATGGTTACTAATCTTAAAAGGAAAATTACTACGTTTATTGCTATTGCTGCAGAGAAAGAAAGAAATTAAATGCAGCTTTGATCCTTGAGGACAAATTTCTTATTCTACTCTCTCTGGCTCCAGCATCTAGCATAATTCTATGTGCAAGCAGTGTGTCTCTCAAGGAATGCTGTGAGAATATTTCTCCTAGATGTCAGTTTGATTTGGTGGTCCCTTCCTACTCATTCTTAAGCTCTCCTCACAGGACTAAAATTAAGTCTCTGAAATTAAAAGAGATGGCACTATTCAATTAGTGGCACATAGGCATTGTTTACTTGGAAATAAATATAATGTGGTCACCTTTTCTTTTGTGTTTGTTTTAACTTGTTGGAGCAGATCTCACTACACAAAGGTGGCCTTGAAATTGTCCTGTATCTGAAGATGACCTGGACTCCTGCCTTCCTACCTCCACAAGGCAAGCCCTGGATTATAAGTGTTTACCACTACACTTGGACATAGATACACTTCTTTTATCCCCTCCTCCCCAATGCAACAGTTAGTGAAGAGTTCATGATCTACCTTTCCTGACACTGTTTTCTTTCAACTTAAAAGATCAGGATCTTATAGGAAACACTAGAGACCATGCCCAAAGAATTAAATTGTGTATATATTGTATGTTTCACAAAGCTAATACTGTGTATACATATGTGTGCACATGTGTACATCCGTGCTTGCATGTGTACATGCATACATGTTACCTTACACAAATATCAATCATAGTTATCATGCTAAATCAAAAATGTTTGTAATAATAAATATAAATAGTACAGTAGGGTATAGAATAGTATAGTGTAGGACTAGCAGGAGTTGATCAAAAAGGAACAAGACAAATTTAATAATAAACAAAAGTATTTGTATTAAAAATCAATTAAGTCACACTTATAAAACAAACACTTAACATAAATACAGAAAATTGAAAGTCCCATGTCCACTAAACTGACTAATTGAGTTTTCAGCAGTCTAAAGCAATGGCCAAGTGATGGTAGCTCTTTTCAGGGTGCTGGTCAATTTGGGAGCTTCCATTACTCAGGAAGCCTTTTGTTAGACTGCGTCTACTATTCCTGATAAAATGGAGGTAAAATGAAAAGGCTGTTTTCATTAGACTAATAATCCCTGTGGTTGGATGAGAACCCAGGAAAATACAAGCCAAGGATATTACATTACTAGTGTATGAGGTTAAGTGAGTAAGGTGCTGTTAATTATCAGCTCAACACAATCTACAATCAACTGGGATATAAGCCTATGGGCATGCCCATGATGGATTATCTTGATACTGGTATGGGATTTAAGAAGACAACTTTTAATTATAGGCAAGACACTGGCAGGTATGCTGGACAGTGTAAATGGAGAAAGGGAACTGAGCAAAGGCATCCTTCTTTGCTTCCTGTGTGAGGAAGCATGGTTGTAGTGTGACCAGCCAGCATCTGTGTCTATCAAAATGCCTTCCTGCCTGCTGCCACCACATCTTCCCCACCACAGTGACCTATAGAGCTCTTGCTCTGTGAGCCCAAGCATTCCTTTATCCTGTAAGTTACTTTCTCAAGGTATTTTATCACAGCAATAGGAAAGTAACTAGATGGTATATATGTTTTAATGTTTACTTTTAATATGATCTTTCTGTTATATATTCAATGAACATATTGCATATGCAATATCAACACAACTTGCGAACATGACTGTACTGTTCAATTAATACATTACTAATGGAATTAGTCTTTTTAATTAAAATGTATTGTGTTTTTCTAATTATTTATATGATGATTTCTTCAAATAACCTGAATTTTTTCTTGAATTCCCACTATGCTAATTACACTCACAACATATAAGTTAAGAGACCATTGAAGACTTTAGTTATGCACATACAGTGAAGTCTTGAGAATCGATCAGTATTTAAGCAATGTCACATTTGAAAATCAGTTCTTCTCCAATAATGTTTTCCCTTTCAATTTACTTCTTTGTTAAATATTAAAAATAGAAAGACAGGTCAAGTGAGATGCCTCCTCTCCTAAGACCAAACCTGATATCCTGAGTTCAAACCCAAGGAGCTAGATGATGGAGAGAGAGAACTGACTACTCTGAAAGGGTGCCCCTGGGCTCTAGTCACATGCCATTGTACCATGGAATATGTGTGGATATGCACACAGACACATAGATGCAAACACACACAATAAAAGATAAATGTATTAATGTTTTTTAAATACTAAAAGAAATAGTTGAAAGTTTCCCCCACTAATTACAGCTTTCTATATGTTTCTTCTATTCTGTCGAAAAAAATAAAGGTCTAGTTAACGGGTCTCAAGTAAAAAAAAAAAAAAAATTTTTTTTTCAGTAGATTAAAATCAAACAGAAGCAAAACTTATTCCTAAAGTGCTTTCTTGGTTGAAATCCATGGCTTGCTTGTTCTCTCTCCTCTCCTCCCTCTCTATCTTTCCTCTGTCTCTCTCTGTCTCTCTCTGTCTCTGTCTCTCTGTCTCCTTCCCTCACTGCCTCATTCTCTTTCTCTCTCCTTCTCTTCCCCTTCTCCCTCTCCCTCCCCAATTCTGTGTGTGTGTGTGTGTGTGTGTGTGTGTGTGTGTGTTTGAGATGTACGCACCTGTCTGAATGTGCAAGCTGGACACTGGGTGTTTTGCCCAACCACTCAATCATAGTTTTGAGACAAGGTCTCTCAGTGAACCTGGAGCTCATTGATTTGGGTAGGCTTAATGGCCAACAAGTCCCAGGGACCCCTCATAATTGTTCCTCTCAAGTATTGGCATTACAGGCATGGGCCACAATGCCAACCTTCGTAAATGGTTGTTAGGTATCAGAACTCAGATTCTCATGATTACACAGTAGACACCTTAGCAACTGCTCCATTTCCTCAGCTTCAGAGCATATGTGGTTTTGTCATGATTTGAACAATCATAGAACTGATTTGTCCTTTCTTCAGATATTTTAAATGAAAGGAATCATATTACTTCTTTTACTCACCAAAAATATTTGGAGGTTTCTCTATTATATAGACTATATTATTAATTTTTAAAATTCTATTGATAATATATAATAAATATATGAACATATATATGCATATATACATAAGAACACATATCAAACACACATATGCAATATATTATATATTATATTTATATATTATATTTATACACAATTATACATACTACATTTATATAATTTTATATAGTACTATACATTATAAATAAATATAATACATAAATATATAACTGACTTATATTATCTGCAAATATATATATATATATATATATAAAATATGTTCATCAAATGATAGAATTTGGAGCTATCCATACTCTTTTGGTTATGTAAATAATGCTGCAATCAAAACTGAAAACTGTAACATGTAAAAATGTTAGCATGATCATCTTTTTCCCATAACTGTGTATTACGTACTATTACACTTCCTTGGCCAGTTAGAAATTTGTACTGTTTAACTTCTGCACTAACTGAGAACAATCTGAGTGTTAGAAATAAATAACTCAAGAGTAGAAAGATTTGTTTCCATCATGGTTTCCCAGGTTCAGTTGTCATCTGACTGCATGTGCTTGGGAAAGGAGATTAACTTGGTTTGCTCTTTCAACTTAACACAGAGTCAAGGGAGAAGAAACCGTGGGTTGAAGATTTGTCTAAATCAGCTAGGCCTGTGAGCATATCTGAGGGGGGCCTTAGTGAACTAACATGGGTAAGCCCAACCCAGTGTGGACAGTGAAGTTCCTGAGATGTGAAGAAAATTGGAAATTTAATGCTTTAAGTGGTACTTAAAGCACCATGGTAGTAGCATGAAACCCAGTGCTGCTAGGAGTGATCTAGAGTATGATGGTCAAAATCAACAGTTTTCAGAGGGGAGGAATATTGGGAAGTGGTCTAGAGACCATTCTTGTGATATGTTAGCAGAGAAGAATGTGATGCTTTTTGCCCTCATACTAAAAATCTGCCTGAGAGTTGAATTTGAATTTTGGATTAATGAAATTGGCAGAAAGATTTCAAGGCAGCCTAGAATTGTCTGTGTCCTGGGGTAATAGAAATCATGTTTAAGCAGTTGTACAATGAAAAGGACCAAACTGGACAAAGATAAATAAAAAAAAAATGTGCCATTTAATGAGAAAAAGAGTATCAGGAATAATGGAAGCGGTGACCTCAGGGGAAGACTCCACCCAGCTAAGTTGCCAACTTCTGAATAAAATGACAGGAAATCTCAACTACTGAGGGAAATCATTAACCATAGCAAGCTGATGCAAATAATATTGAAAGGGGATGTTATGTTTCAGTTCCATCAATCATCATCACTTGGCAGCTTTGGTCACTTAGTTTTGGCTTTACAGTCCAGGATCTGAGAAGTGGGTTGTGGATTCTTCCTCTGTGGCTAAGGAAAGCCATTGTGTCTAGGTGTGTTTCAGGGATGTCCCTGCATGGAGGCTCAGAGGGGCCATTGCATAAAGCTGTAAAGGTGAAGCCTGGATTGTGTTAGAGACACTGCAGTTGTGTGATACCTCCCAAGAAGATGTACACCCTGAGTGTGGGACAAACTCAAGAGAGAGAAGTGTATAGAAGTTAACAAATACAAAAGGAGTCAGAGGTCTGAAGTGCACATTGACATCTGACATGGAGATACAGAATAAACAGTTTGCCTTGCTGGGTTTTGGATGTGTATTTCCTCCCTTTGCTGCCTTTCCCCCATTTTGGAATGGTAATGTGTATTCCATGCCATTGTTTGATGGAAGCCTGTGATCTGCATTTTCATATTGATTTATAGGGTTTCTATTAAAAGATGGTCATGAGTCTCAGAAATAAACTTTAAACATCGGATTTTTAAACACAAGACACTGAAAGACTGTGCAATCTTTCAAAATAGAACTAAATGAATTTTACATTATGATTTGGTTACGAACCTATGGAGGTCAGGAATGGCAGTGTGGTTGGTGGTTTGCATAAGGATGACAGCAATCTATTCGGATGTATAGTCAGCAAAGAGTGGTACTATTAGAAGGATTAGGAGGTGGGACCTTGTTGGAGTAGGTGTGGCATTGTTGGGAGAAGTGTGCACCAAGAGTTACCTTGGTTATGGTGTCTCCTCACAGCAATATGACATTTACTAAGTCAGTGGGTTAGTTTTAATTTTTGAGATTATAATATATTTAAATCATTTCCCTTTTGTTCCCTCTAATATGTCCCATATACCTCTCTTTGCTCTCTTTCAAAGCCATGACTTTTTTCATTAATTAATAGATGTTGAAACCTATTAAACATTTCAAACACAAGAATACCAGCTTCTCAGTCTATATAATGTTATATGTATGTGTTTTCAGGGCTGTTTGGTATTGGATAACCAATTGATGTGCTCTTCACCAGGGAAGCCTATTTATCAATCGCTCAGCATTCCTCAGTTGTCTGTAATTCCCTGAGTAGGGTTGAGCCATTATGGAATTTCCTCCATACACATTAGAATGTTGCTTTCAGATTATGTTAAGGTAGCCATGTTACTGTGACTTTATGTGTGCAGCTTCTGAGGTTTCTGGGAGACATAATCTCTCAGCAAACTCCCTAGTTCATTATTTTTTTAAAACGTGTGGAAAGGGAGTCCAAATATACATTTTTCAAGTGGTCACATAAGTGATTATCTTATAAAATACTGAATGAAATACTTTTACCTTGTTGAATTACTAGCTTAATTTTGAAAACTCAATTTATTCTATACTTACAATTCCATCTTACTGGTTGATATGTCTAGTTTAAAAATATCTTGAAGGCTATTACTTTGTACTAATATTTTATATGAGGTAAGGTAACTTTTCTACATTTTTATTTTGTTTAAAAATAATGTTGACTACTTTGTGCCTTTGGATCTTCACATTAGTTTAAGGTTAATTCATCAATTTCTGTTGCCCAAAAGGATCTTTATTTAAATTTTGATTGGGATTGCATTAACCCCACAGATCAAATTTGATAGAACTGACATTTTAACAATATGGAGTGTTAAATTAATGAATATGGGATACTTTTCCATTTTTGTTGAAAGTTTTTAATTTGTCATAGCAATATACTCAACTTTGACCCTGAATTTTGTTCATCTTTAGCTAATCTTATTCTTAAACAATTTATTATTTTTCATAACTTAATTTTCAGGTCATTTCATACTGGAATGCAGAGTGAGATTCATTTTAAAGCTGATTTTGTAACTGTGACACTGGCAGATTTATTTAGAAAAATCAAGCAATTTCACTGGTTATTCTTTTACAGTTTTTGCATACAGAATCATAACAGCTAGGAATTATAATAATTTTACATTTCCATTTTAATTTGCATGCTGTTAATTGTTTTCCTCCCTTTCCTGATGGGTTGACTATATCTCCCAGTAAGAGTTTAAATAGAAGACATAAGCGTATTTACGGTCAGACCAAGTTATAATGGAAGCATATTCTGTCTTCACCAGTGTGCAAGGCATTAAATACACTGGTTTAAAATGTTTTATTTCAATTTTGTTAAAAGCTTTTATAATGGCATATTATTGTGAAAATTATATACTGGTAGTTTTGTACTTTAATATTATTAATTTGTTGGTTTTTTTCTTTTGTGAGTACATGTGGTGAACCAACACATATGTGCACAGCCGCACATATAAACAGGTACCCTGCTCTATTACTTCCAACTTATTCTATGAGTGATCTACCTAAGACATTAACCCAAGGCAAAGATTCATGTGTGTGTGTGTGTGTGTGTGTGTGTTCATTGTTACATTTACATGAGGAAACTTGCCTACATAAGACTCATACCTGAGTCATTTAAAACATAATACTTATATTTCTGTTCTAATGAATGTTATTTGAATTTATATTGATCATTATTTAGAATATATTTATTAATATATTTATAGAGAAAGATAAATATGAACACATGACCATAATAGGGAAAGCCTCTACATGGTATATCAAAGAAGGTTTATGAACTTAGAAAGAATAAACAAGAAGGAACTCATAGAAGTCTTGAGAGAACTCCATCTCTATGAGCCATGTTCTTGAGCATTCAAGCCCACAAGGAGATAGTTACAAGAATAATCCTACTTCTAATGAAACAACTTCATTCAACCTTGACTTACATCAAGGTGGAAAGAAAATCATGTTACTGATAGTGTGATGGTGTTTACTACTTGTAACGTTAACAGCACTGGGAGACTTGAAGTATGGGATTCTGGGAGTCACCTAGGAGATAAATATATGGGCATATCTTTTAGTAATTTTCTAGAATTGCTTAATTGGAAAGAAAAGACTCATCCTAGATGTGGGCAGCACCACTCCACAGACTGAAGGTCAAAGAATGAATTAAATTAGAAAGCTTGACCAGTAAGATGGCTCACTAGGTGTACTGGCTGGTTTTGTGTCAACTTGACACAAGCTGGAGTTATCACAGAGAAAGGAGTTTCAGTTGAGAAAATGCCTCCATGAGATCTAGCTGTAAGGCATTTTCTCAATTAGTGATAAAGGGGAGAGTCCCTTGTGAGAGGTACCATCTGTGGGCTGATAGTCTTGGGCTCTATAAGAAAGTCAGCTGAGCAAGCCAAGAGAAGCAAGCAAGCCAGTAAGTTACATCCCTCCATGGCCTCTGTATTAGCTCCTGATGCCTGACCTGCTTGAGTTCCAGTCCTGACTTCCATTAGTGATGAACAGCAGCATGGAAGTGTAAGCCCAATAAACCACTTCCTTCCCAACTTGCATCTTGGTCATGATGTTTATGCAGGAATAGAAACCCTGACTAAGACCAATTGTTACCAGGAGTAGCATATTCCTGTGATAACCTGACCATGTTTTGGGGAGGACTGTGGAAGGACTTTGGAACTTGGAGCTAGAAGAGTCATTGGGATGTTATGAACCTTGTGGAATGTTCTGTAGGAACTTGGGAGATAATGTTGAGAACAGAGCAGAAGATGGCGGCCTGGCTTGTGAAATTTCAGAGGGAAGATTAAAGACTCTTAACAGGGCCATTGCTATTTTAACTGAGAAGATTCTGAGATTTTGGTTAGCTGGAGCTAAAGAAATCAGCTGTGATTAACAAGATACCAGAATTACTAAAGCAAAACCATTGCATTACTGGGACTATTGATGCTGGTTAGATGGAGTTGGGAAATTGGCTGTGATTGGAAAGAGACCTGCATTATTGAGGTGAAATCTTCTGAGAAATGTTTTCTGAGAGCACAGAGGCTGTGTTCCAGAGATAGCCATGGTTGTACCTTGTGCTGTGGCTGGACTTGGTAATGTGTAAGAGTTACCCAGGTAGTACTGGTTTTGAAGGCATGAAGGAGTCGTGAAGAGCAGCTGAGGCCTGGGCACTGTGAGAGGTCATGGAAGGCCATTGGTAAAGGTGCAACCTCAGTTGGAATTGATGGCCCAGGACTGAATGGGTCATGCAAAGAAGGTGAGGCTTGGCACCATGGTAAAGCCTAGTTGCAGTGGAAGACAGCAGTGTTTTGGAGATACCAGTACCATGAGATGACCATCAAGAACAGCAGCAGCAGTAGAGTATAGGTATCTGGAGCCTAGAAGACAAGGTGTGTGCTACAAAGAGCAGAGCTGAAGAAGTGACTCAAGCCCTTGGAGGAATCCAGAAGATCGTGAGTATATCCCAGACAATGGACAGTTGGAGTTTGATTGCTTTTGATTGTGACTGTGCCCTGATATATTTTCTCTCCTGAAGGAAGAAGCTATTTTAGCAGAACCCACAGTTAAGAGTCTTCTAATGGTAAAAAGACATTGAATTCTAAGAGATTGGATATTTTTAAAGGGATTGAAATTTTGATATGTAAGAATTTGCAAAGACTGTGGGACTTTTGAAGTTATTTACATCTTGGGGATGAATAAGAAAGTAAGGGTTGAGGCTTAATAGTGATGTATTTGTGTGTCAAGTTGACAAGGGGTCAATTGTACTGGCTGGTTTTGTGTCAACTTGACACAAGCTGGAGTTATCACAGAGAAAGGAGTTTCAGTTGAAGAAATGCCTCCATGAGATCTAGCTGTAAGTCATTTTCTCAATTAGTGATTAAGGAGGGAGGGTCCCTTGTGAATGATACCATCTGTGGGCTGGTAGTCTTGGGATCTATAAGAAAACCAGCTGATCAAGCCAGGAGAAGCAAGCAAGCCAATAAGTTACATCCCTCCATCACCTCCTGCATCAGCTTCTGCTTCCAAACCTGCTTGAGTTCCAGTCCTGACTTCCTTTGGTAATGAACAGCAGCGTGAAAGTGTAAACTCAATAAACCCTTTCCTCCCCAACTTGCATCTTGGTCATGATGTTTGTGCAAGAATAGAAACCCTGACTAAGACACTAGATAAAGGCTTTTGCTGCCAATGAAGACAACCTCAGTTCAGTGTCTGAATCTCTTATGATGGGATAACAAATCAACCTTATATATAATAGGCACTGTCCTTCACACTTGTGCCATAGTGTGTGTGGGCTCCTACACATACATACACACACACACAGACAGAGAGAGAGAGAGAGAGAGAGAGAGAGAGAGAGAAGGAATAGGACAGTAACTTACAAGAAAAGAGGAGAGGAAGGAAGGAGCTGTTAACCCTTCTCTGTTCCCAGACCATTGATGATGTAACCTGCTGTATCATGTTCCCACAACTATTCTTTCCTTTCCATGGTAGACTTGTGCCCTCAAACTTTGACAAAAATAAACCCCTTCTTGCTTAATTTTCTCTTGTTGGTATTTTTGTCACAGCAAAGGGGCATGTAACTGATACAGAGTTAAATGACCACTGTTCCTATGGATGCAAACTGTTTAAACTGAATTGTTACAGCAATGTCAAGGCATCAATGATAGTTGCAGGCACCAATGTTCTAATGAAATGAAAACCCTGCCTTATTCATGTGAAATGTCACCATTCAATTTTTTAAGGTCAGCTCTAATAGAATTCTCACAGGCATGACAGATTTTAAATTATTTGAAAATTTCATATAAATAATACTGAAGATAGAACAGAAAAACAAAACAAAAAAAGCTAAGTTGTATTGTTAGTTGGGCTCTGCAACAAACAAACTATAACTTTAAGATGTGGACACAAACTCTACTAGGTGGGATTAGGCACACTAAAAGGATGAGACCATCACATGTGCCTTGAATGTGAAAGGTCTCCCTTAGACTCCTCTGTTTTGGAACTTGAACCCCAGCAGGAGTAGCTATATGGGAAAGCCATAAAACTTTAGGAGGTAGACTCTTGCAGGAAGAATTGGATCACTGGGGTGGGTCCTGAAGTTTCATAACCTTGGTCTATTCTCCATCCCCTGAAATCATATAAAATGTGACTAGCAAGCCTCCGACCCCTGGCACCATGTCTTTCTTGCTATAAAAGACTATGTTTCCTTGGACCTATGAGCTCAAACCAAACATTTTTCTTTAAGTTGCCTTTGTCAGATATTTTATAACAGCAAAAGAAAAAAGTAGTTAAGACAACACCAACTTCAAACCTCCATAAATTCAGTGAATGTACATGTTCCCTGTAAACACATAGACATATACTTCCATGTAGATTTCCTAGTTCACTGAAAACCTTATTCAATTTTAGCTGACTAAAAACATGAGTTTGCACTGTACATTGCCTGTTATTTTTATATTACTGCTGTGCATATAATGATACATATTCCTTTATAAATTAAAACAATGAATTAAAATAAACTAGTTTACAAAATAAGTATTTCATTTGGCTAAGAATGAAATACTATCTAAACAGCATCATTCTCATGGTGCCAGGATCTAGGCAGTAATTGCCTTTTCTAATTTTTAGCATTTTCATATGAGCTATTTCTTTAATTAAGTAATTTCTTCCAAATGGAATACTATTCATGTAAATTTTAATAACCCTTCAAGCAATGCATTATGTAAAGAAGTTGGAAGACAAGTGGCAGATTCTTTCAACAAGTTGTGTAAACCTTGGCAGAGTGAGTGTGTTGAGTTAATACATTAATTCAAAATTTGGAATTGCTTTTATATTTAAAAAGAAACTTCTTCGGAATAAATTTTGTAATGAACAGAGCATGTACTTTAAAATTCATTTTGTAAATTGGGGATACCTTATGTCATTTTCATACATACACATTCTTTACTCTCCTCTTCCCTAGCTTCTTTTCCTTTGCTTTGTAGTCTTCATTCTCCTTCAAAATAGTCTCTCTTTCTGATGTTATTTGTCAAATATATTTGTTTCTTCCTCTTCTTCTCCTTTATCTTAGGATCTCTTCCTTTCCTTTCATTGTTTTTTTTGTACCTCAATCACACACACACACACACACACACA
>JADRCH010000032.1:4773922-4857498 GCA_019843965.1 Rhynchomys soricoides | reverse complement strand
AGAGAGAGAGAGACTTACACATGAGAACACACACACAAACACATGCGTGCAATACAGTGACACACACAAACACATGCATGCACATATCATACACATACATGCACAAACACATGTGCACAGACACTGACATGCACACATAACAAACATACACATAACACATAAACACACAGATAAACAGAAACAAATTCTATACTCTGTATGTGAGAATATACATGATATTTGTCTTTCTACGTCTGTCTTACTTTGTTTAACACAATGATTTCTATTTCCATTCTTTGGCTTCCAAATTATATCTACACTAATTTGTTTATGGGTGAGAAAATTTTGTGTGTGTGTGTGTGTGTGTGTGTTTGTGTGTGTGTGGTGTGTTCTAAGTAGCTGAACAGATATTAGTAAGCTTGGAGACCACAGAGGACCCTTCTCTAACGCCCTTTAAATCTCTCTCCATGGAAAGATAATGTCTCTTTAATGCTTAAAATTCCATATGAAGAAATGTAGACATTTGGGATTTGTTTAGTCCAGGGCTGTGGCAAGAGAACTGACATCCCAATGTACTTACGGTTAGGATAGAGAAATCATCATTTTCTTTGAGAGATAGTGTATTTTTCTTCCCACAAGTCCCTCTCCTATTGCAGATGTGTGCAAATTCTTGTGCGCTTTGAGGGCTGGCATGCCTGTTTTCCTGAATCCATATTTACAAAATAACCTAGCTTTTCCTGTTCTCAGTTATTAGCCTTCTCTTTCAAATACTGGCCACAGCCTGTGCATACTTTTCCTGGTGCCCCGAGCCATATTCCTCACTCTCTAAATAACCCTCCTTGCTTCTGCCATTCAACTGCTGCCAATCTCTGTTGTAGTACCTGCCAGCTTCCCTAGATATTAACTGAAAAATCATGGCTTTCTATTTTCTTCTCTGCCAACCTTATTGGGGCACCTGTCAAGATTAATAGTTTGCTAACTCTATTGTTTTATCAAACTTTTAAAAAAATTGTCCATGTACTTTCTGCATTCAGTTTTCAAATCTTTGTCGATTAAGAACACCTACAGGGAGCACCAGTTTTCCCAGTGGCATGTTTTTTCCTCCAGTCATCTGTGAATTTACATTTAGCTTGGTTCCATAGTTACCTACTGTTAATAATTCTGCAATAAACATTGATATAAAGTATCTCTATGATAGGCTGATGTAGACTTACTCAGGTGCTACAATAAGTCTATTTTAGTTTTTTGAAGAAGCTCCACACTGAATTATGCGTGGCTGCATGTCCTGATTTGGGTTTTATCAACTTGATACAAACTAGAATCTTTGGGAAGAAATCAGGTTGAGCTTCTGCATCAGTTCCTGTCTCCTGATAGTGTTTCTATTTCTGTGAAGAATCACTGTGACCATGGCAACTCTTATAACAGAAGACATGTAATTGGGGACTCCTTTATAGTTCAGAGAATTGTTTATTATTTTCATGGTGGGAAGCATGGCAGAGTGAAGGCAGACAGGGGACTGGAGAAGGGCTAAGAGTTCTACATCTAACTCCTCAGACAGAAGGAAGAATGTGTCACTGGGCCCAGGTTGAGCTTCTGAAACTTTAGAGTCCACTCCTGATGGCACACTTCCTCCAACAAAGCCATACCTATTCCAACAAGGCCACAAGTTCCAACAGTGCTGTCATGGCCTGTGACCCTATGGTGAGCAATTTCATTCAAACCATCACAGATGAGTCTCTAACCAAACCAATGATATATTTCCTGATTACTCTGACTGACATGGAAACATCCATTTTAAGAGTGAGTAGAACCGTTTCCAGAGTAGGAAGTTTCGGATTACTAAAATGGAGAAAAGTACCTGATTAACAGATAGCAAGAAGGTATTCATTTATCTTTCTTGAATATAAATGGAAAAAGAATAGATACATCAAGATCATGCTGACTTAACTTCCATACCATGGCTGACTATAAGCTATGAGCCATAAACAACTCTTTCTCTCTTAAGTGGCACTTATTAGGTATTTTTTTTTTATCAAGTAACAAGAAAGAAACTAGGTCATAACTGTAGCACCATATTCATTCTAACAGGAAAATGAAGAAAGTTAATCCTTTTCTAACTCCACCTGCTAAAATACTACATCCAATATCAAAACAAAGGTAGAGGAGAGGCTCCATGGCCAAGTGGTTGCTCAGTAGTAGAGCACATGCCCAGAGAAGGTCATAGCAGAGTAGAATCAATGCCATGAGCAGGTGACATCAGCTATTATAAGCAAGTAGCTCTGTTTCTCTCTCTTATTGCATCTCTTGGTATGTTTTGCTCTTACAATTTTAATAGAAATCAAAATCAATAACCTGATCTAACTTTAAAGTGAACGGTTTTTCCTCAAAAGCACTTGGTTCTTTCCCAATAAATATTGCAGAAATGTTTTCCAAAATAAACTAGATGATTTATTTAGAAAATAATTCTCATTTTACCATTTTAATATTTACTATTATTATGACTATAAGTTATTTCTTCGTTCCTATCTAACTTCTTGCCTCCCTCCCTCCTTTCCATCCTTCCTTTCTTCCTTCATTTCTTGAGGCAACCTCACTTAGTATCATCATCTAGCTTGGAACTTTCTGTGTAAATCAAGTTGAGTTTGAACTCATTTTAATGCTTATGCCTCAGCCTCCCAAATAGTGTGACTATTACCAAAATAAAGACAATTAGTCTTATCTCAAATTATGTTTAGGAGCTGATAAGATAATAGTCTATAACAATATTTTCCATGCTTTTGGAGGACCAGAATTCCATTCCCAATATGCATACCCATGTGTGTGTGCACACACACACATACACACACACACACACAGCCATGCATACACATAGAGAGACACACAGTAAAACTAACCTTTAAATTATAATCCAATTTTCTTAGTAGCTCATCACAATTATACATGAAATTCTTTCAAAATATTTAACATGAATCCGTTTATTTGGTCAAAAATATTTATTAAACAGTTAAACACCTTTTTGTTTGTTTGGTTGGTTGGTTAGTTTGATTTATTATTTTTATTTTTTTAGAATATTTTTTGAGCAGACTCATGAGATGTGTCTCAGGCTGAGCTTGATCTCAACCATCTTTTTTCTCAGAGTCTTCTATACTAGGACTGCAGCAGGCAAAAAAGACAATGCCCAACTTATAGATTACTTTGTATTTGGTGATCTACTTTAGGCAGGGGAAAGAACAAGTAAAACAGGTATCTTACTGAATGCATAGCATTTTTACTCAATTGGAGGACAGTAAAGATAATTTTTTTGTTTGTTTGTTTCGAGACAGGATTTCTCTGTGTAGCCCTGGCTCTCCTGGAACTCACTCTGTAGACCAGGCTGGCCTCAAACTCAGAAATCCACCTGCCTCTGCCTCCCGAGTGCTGGGATTAAAGGCGTGCACCACCACTGCCTGGCTAAAGATAAATAAATTTATAAAGAAAAACCTTCAGACACAATTATTGCTACAGAAATAGCTGGGGACTAGTTTAGAAAGCATTCTCTAAACATAAACCTCTGAGTCATTTTTGTTCTCTGGACTGTGAATAAAATTCAAGTATATTGCTTTAATTTAACTATATATTCAAGCACAGTTATGAGTTTGTGCAAAACTGAGGAGCTATTACAATAAATATAAAATACTTTGACTTTGTGTGTATATGAATATAAGCGTGGTTTATGTGCACATGCAGTGTGGGTGGTAGGAAGGTAGAGGGGAACATGTGAATCCTGCTGTATCACTGTCCACCTGAGCTCTTGAGACAAGCTCTCTCACTGAACCAGAAGCTGGAGAAATGAAGCTTCAGTGGTCATCCTGTCTCACACAATCATCGTTATGTGTAGAATCATAGCCAGTGTTTTTGTGTGTGGTTTCTGGCATCTGAATTTATAGTCTCGTGCTTGAGAAGCAAACACTTTTACCAATTTAGCCATCCCTGCAGCTCAGGTACCTTCCTTTAATATAGTAATTTTTTAAAAAATAAATATTTAGCTTCTACTAACTGAATAGGACTTTATAACAGACATTTACCTCATCCTGCAATAATGACTAATATTTCCATTCAAAAATATATAAATGCATACTGTATGTTTCTCAAGGGTTAATCCACAACATTCGCATTAACTAAGGATGTGATTTACCACAGTCAGATAACTCACTGGTGCACTTCACAATAGGGGGTATATCTCTTTTTTAGTATTTACTTTTATTTTAATTATGTATGTATACGCATGCATGTATAAATGTATACTGTGTATGTGCATTAACAGGAGGGCCAGAAGAAGTTGTCATGTCCCTTGGAGGTAGATAGTTGTGAGTCTGCTAATGTGAAGTTGGGAACTGAATTTGGGTCCTCTGGAGGTGCCTCGTCCATCTCCACATGTTTCATTTTTTTTTCCCCAGAATTTACATGGTCTGTCTGTCATCTACTATCCTAACTTTATCCCCCCCCACACACACATACACACTTTAAAACAGCTCTCTGAAGCTTACTTCAGTTACACATTATTTATTATCACTGCCATTATAATCATACACATGACATTTTACTACCAAACAATATTACTACCTTTCTGTTTGCAAGTTTGTTATTGGTCGAATAAAATATCTTGAGACCCACTGAGGCTTAGCGGCAAGCTGGTATCAGATAAACGTGAATGTGAAATGGATCTTGTTTGGAGTCAACGTACCTAATGTGTTCAATCATATGGGAGGGGTAGCTAATGTTTGTGAGGCAGGATAAGGATATGGTAAGATATGGAGTAAATAGACAGGTCGATGAATGAGTGTCAAATGCTAAGTAAGAGGACCTTGCCTCAAATCTCCTCCATGAGCAGGACAAAGTAAGCATGCGTGGATGTGTGTGAAGCCAGAATTGTGGGGAGGAAACAAAAGAGAATGTCAGGGACTGGCCAGTGTCAGTGTAACTGAAAATAGGAGCTTCAGATTTTGAGCGACACTCTGCTTCAAGGTAATAAGTCAGAGAATGATTGAGAAAGCTTCCCAATGTCCTTTGCGAACATACACAGACAGGTGCATGTGTACTGGTACACATGTGCACACACATATACACACAAAAATACACACACATTTCACATTTACACAAACGGTATAAGAAAAACAGTGGAGACAAGGAAGTGGACATGGGAAGAGAAAAGAATGCCTCTACTCCAAGCTTACACTGAAATATCTTATTGTAGATAGTCAAGAATTTTGTTACAATAATAAAAATTACTGGGAAGGTATCATTTCTTTAGAGAAGCAGTGCTTCCAAAAGTTAGTAAATCATTTTTAAACTTACTTGACCCTTGAGATTAACCTCACCACATTCATTTCTTCCCTCAGGAAAATATCTTACAAGTATCAATTAAAATATGTCCTGATCACCTTTTGTCCAACAGATATTAAGAATTCTTTTGAACTTGTTCTTTAGGAAAGGGAGCCATGTTTTAACATGCCTTGTGACCAAAATGATAGACTTCGATAGATTAGGAACCAGGACATTCCTAGTAGGGTAGACAGTTAAGGAAAATGCTTCTCATTTTCCGGCCGTGAAAGTAAGTCTGTTTTCTGGTAAAACTAAGGTTTGACCCCCATAGGCCCAAAAAGTTGTCCCAAGTGGAGGACAGCCTATAAGGGACAGCAGGCATTTGCCAAAGCTACTAGAATACAGCTTCTAACACATGCCTATACGTCTCCATAGGTCTCTGACATATGGTCACTTAAAGGTCATGCCCCTCAAGCCCCTCCTCAGATAGAGGCGTTGTCATGGCCCCAAAACCCTTCCACAGGTAGAGGCATGACCACGCAGTCTCAAGCCATCCCCATGTTAATGAGACACCTAGAGGCTTAGCCATGCCCCTTCCTAGTTAATATCTCTACCTCACCCTTTCTGGCGGTCACTGGGTATGGTCTCACCCACACCACTCTCCATAGTGACAATAAATGCCTTTAGAACTATGGACTGTCTCTATTCATCTTGATTTGCCTTGGGAAGCGAGGTATCCGGCCTTTGATTAAGGAGTTGCTAGCTTGTCTCATCTCTCGCTGAAGGTGTCTCAGAGCTTCCAGATGGCTGCCATTCACTCAAGCCAACGCAGCTAGCCAGTGTGCAAGCTGCCCAACCTGGTCTAGGTTGGGACCCCAGCTGCTCTCCTTCTAGCTCTTCTGCAGCACCCTGTGGTGCCTGCAGTGCCCAGAGCTAGAAAACCCATGGAGAGGGCTGCCGTGTTTCCCCTGAGAATGACTGACTCTCTCCCACCCACTGGCTGTGTTTTTGCAGAGGCTTCTCAATGCCTGACTGGCCCGGAGGACTGTGGGCAGAGGAAAGCAGCCACTTCCCGTGTGTCCTGCCTCTCTCAGAGACCGTGAGTGCTTAGGGCAGGTGCATGCAGGACTTTACCCCTGGGCTATTTGTTCCCACATCTCATCATATTTAAGAACTTCTTCCTTAAATATTTGAGATAGAAACCTTCTGAGGAAACAGACCAAATTTTAAATAAGATGACATTTGAGAGAGCCATCACTTGTTTTAGGGAAGGCAACACAGTGCATCATGGAACAAGTTACAAGGTGCCACACCTTGGTAGGTTCTTCTGTTGCTCAGATATTACTTGGTAGTTAAATATCTGACACTGCAGTTAGTTTGCTCTTGTTAAACCATAAACCACAGCAGTATGGTGATCGCCCACACTGACACGCATCCTAAAAGAAACTTGATATCGTTATTGTCTTACCATTGCATTGTGGTCTGCCTCCCTTCAGTAGAAAGAAACACACTAAAGATCTAATCTACCCTAATTTGAGGCAGAAAAAAATGTGACTTTCTCTCATGAATATACAACGTCTCTCATAAATTTATACAAAAACATCATTAAAATACATATGCTGTTCTTTTCCTAAGGCACCCCACTCCAGTATCACTTAGGAGCATTTGCTTTGCTTCTGCTGAATCCCTAAAGAAACATCTGCTCAAACTGTCTATGTGTCTTGACTGAAATTCCTTCCTCAGGAAGAAATAAACTGAGGAGCCCTCAGCTACTGTCACGTCATCATGTATTTCATAGTTTCCATTAATAAATACCAAAGTTGCTTTTGTGAAAAACTCTTTCCTAGCACTTGAGTCAAGATCTTAGTTCTTCTGAGTAGGGGTGCTTGTGGACATTGTCAACAGGGAACAAATAATTCTACAACACTAGGAACTGTGTATCATCTCTTTCTGTGGGTAACAGTAAAACACACACACACACACACACACATACATATATGTTTAGAAAATAATTCTCTAAATATTTACTTCAAATATCAAGCTGACAGGGCCTGGGTATAGGAATACTGGGACTTGGTGACTGCCTAGCCACAACCTGGAGTTGTAGTTCAGGGAGAGAACCTGTGTTCAATAATTAGGGGAGGAGCAATACTTAGAGCACTTAACACCAGTCTCTGTGTACACACATATGTGTATGCACATTCAAATGCATGTCTGCATACATAACACACACACACACATACACACACACACACACACACACACACACATACACAGAAACAGAGATTTTCTCAGAGGAGAATGGAAGAAAATTAAGGGATCTATGAAGAGAAAGAAATGTCAAAACCTAGGATCAAGTTTAAGCCTCTTGAAGGTGGAGAATTAGAGATCTTGACATAAAAATAAAAGTCACTTCGAAGTTTCCCTACACTGAAGGAATATTCACTTTTGTCCCCACCTCGTGTCCCATGATGTATCTGTAGATATGTGTGTGGGTGTGGTGTGCATCAGAGTAGTAAGTGGTGTGTGGAATAAGCTTGCATGTCTTTTTCCCCTCTTAAAGTGTTTATTTTCAGTTTATTTCAGCAAATTCAATTATGGAACCTACGGAAAGTGGAATAGGGAATCCCTTCATCTCTAGACTAGCCACCTGTAACAGTGTATGTATGGCCACACACCTAAAACAATGCATACTTGCTATAACCACAGAAATCTCTGGTTTTAATTACACCTGGTTTCACATACTTAACTTATTCCCTGGTCCCCATATGAAGATGAGGAAGGAAAGAAGACAGGGATAGGAGGAGAGACTGGGCCTCTGAGGCAATCTGATTAATACTAATCCAGTAGCTGAGAATGAGAATGTCTAGCACAACTAACAACGCTCACTGGAAAGTCAGACAACTCAGTTTCCATTCCATCCATAGACAGGTTTATTATGGTGAAGCAGCAGTGACCTGGGATTCAGACCTGGATGGGTAAGACCATAGAAAGAGCTACATCCCTTTCCCTAGACACTGCCTGAGAATTAAAAACTAAACAAAAAAAAACAAAAAACAAAAAAAAAAGCCTGCAGCAAACAACTTAACTATTTTTACACTACATAAATTTGCTTTAAACTGAAAGCCATACATGACAGAAAAATAGTGACAATTAAGGGACCATAGAAGCTCCAAGCTCCCAGAATCTGGTTTGTGTTCTTCACTGGTTCTACATCAGAAACAGATGCAACAAAAAATGATGAAAAAAAAAAAACAAAAAACAAACAAACAAACAAACAAAAACCCTGGGATTTTAGTCAGGTGACCCTTGGGTTTCCCACTTCCACCTCCACCCCTGGTACAGCATGGCCAAATGTTGGCCCGATCTCTATTCCTGGAAGTTAGGAGATGGTGGTAGGTGGATCAGAAATTCAAGACCATGTTCAGCTACACTATGAGTTTGGACTCTATTAAATCATAAATCAAAATGTTGTGAAGATTCACTATATAAAAACAATATTTTATTTTTAAGGGAGATATCTTAACTAAGTTAGAACAGCTACCATATTTAAGGTCAACACCTGTGTGACCTTTGAATTTAACCTGTCAGTTCTTGTTTCCCATCTGTGAGCTTGGGCCTCTTGAGAAAAATCTCTCAATAAGTTTAAGAGTCATGCTTACAACCAAAACTGATATCTTTGCTTCTTTGTACCCTTTCTGACTTCTGTTTTTATCTCATCAAACCTGTATAATGTACATTATAAATTACCACTTAATACCATCTATGAAATATTCTAGATTGAAATGTGTATTCCAGCAGCAAGATGTCTGAGCTGGTAAAGAAAACGGGTTTTAATGAGATTACAATTTCTTTCTTTGAGAAATTGTATTATAATTTAGTGTGGGGTGGAGGTGGTATGTTGATGTGCATGACTCTCGCCCTACATGTGGAAGACAAAGTTTCACACTCAGTATGTTCTGTCACTTTCTGAGACAGATTTGTTCATAGAACAGGTTTTCTTTTTGTTTTGTTTTGTTTTGTTTTGTTTTGTTTTGTTTTGTTTTTGAGACCGGTTTGTTCACTCATTTGTCTAGACTGGATGTCCTGTGTGTCTTAGGCACCTTTCTATCTTTGTGATTCAGTTACAGATGCACACTGCCACAGCTGTCTCATATATGTGTAATGAACCTGAATTCAAATTCTGATACTTTCACAGCAAGCACTTTACCCACTGAGTCATCCCCCCCCCCGGGGGGGGGAATTTATATAACAAGTGGTAGTACTTATAAACACACCCATATATGTACACACCAGTGACCTCTTATTTAAAATATTCATTGATTTGTTATGTGTGTATGAAGGTACTCATGTGTCACACCATGCAAGTAGAAGTCAGAGGACAACTCAGGGCTTTGTGTCTCTTTCTCCACCGTGTGAGTTTTAGGGATCAAACTCAGGATGTAAACCTGAGTCATCTTAGTGGTCCTGTCTGATTTTTTTTAAAGACACATTTCTCCAAGGTAGGTAATTTTCTTTATGGGCATCACCCAATGCTCAGAAAATATGTATTAATTAAAAGAATTAATGAGTTCACAAAATAATCAAAATCTCTGATACAGTGGCTCCTCCTATTCCCTCATGCTCTTCTTATAACATTTAATTTTTTGAGGATCCTTATCTATAAAGGTAATTATGACACTTTTTAAATCTAAACAGAAGTGAAAAAACAAAGTTTTTCCTTCCTGACGCCCTTGTATACAATTGCTATTAGGAAATTAATTTAGATATTCGCTAACCTTGTGGGGAAAAGGTTTGCCACATTGTAGTTCTGATTAGTATTTCTTTAAGAAACATCATGCATAGTTTTTCTTCACATGCTTAATCTGATTAGCTTCAAAGCTTGTGTTCGGCTTAATAGTCCATCCACATGGTTCCCAGAATTTATATTGGGCCATTCACCACTACCGTAGCTCCAGAGGTGGGATATGTGTTGATACTTGCATTCACATGCACAGATTCTCCAGTAGCCCCTCCCACAGAAACAAACACAGAATTTATAAAGAAAAACAAATATGGTAATAAAAGCATAGCATTCTCATACTTCAGGAATTAAAATTGTTCAGAACATCTTCAGGTTTGAGCTACTTGAGACAACTCTGACCTTATAGATAAATGCCCATCTAATGCTTTTATAATTGAAAAATTCTGCCCAATGTAGGTGCTAGGAAGCAAATTAAAATTCTTTGGAAGAGGGGTTTATGTTCTTAATCACTGAGCCATCTCTCTAGTTCCCACTAAAATCAGTATTTAACAATTCCTTAAACCATGCATGAGACTGTGAAGGTCTTCTTTGACACCAAGTTTATTCCACTCTGACCCTTCTCTACACTTATATTAGCACTTGAATGTTTATGGGAGAGCTCAGGGCACTTTCCAGATGCACAGTCAATATGAATTTTGTTCCAACTCAGTGTTCACTTCAGAAGAAAGTGTCTGGGCATGACATGGAAATACGTGGAACACTGGGCCAATTTTCTATGTAAAGTGTAGAAATTAGCAAATTTACTTTATTTTTAGTTCTGTGAACCTTTGAATTCATAATTAAGGGGTGGTTTTCATGAACACAAAAGAGATACAAAGGAGAAAGGCAGTTCAGTCCACTGTCTGATCTAGGTACTAGAGTAGATAAATTATGAAGAAGGTTCCATTGCTAGTAAGGAGTATCTTTTCTATGCTAATCATCTTCTGTCAAATACATTTATTTTTCATGAAATCATACATGGAGTTTAAAATAGGCAACATTTTGAATTTCTCATGTGCCTAAACTGCTTAGTTTCTATGATACACAATTATCAGTAAATAATTCCCTTGCCATTTTAGAATGTATTTTTACGATGTCACCCAAGTCCACTGTCTTCACCCTCTGCTGCTGTTTCCTTTGTGCTGTTATAGGTATGCACCATCAATTCAGGTAATACTTGTGCTCACGATCATAGAGCAAAGTGTTTAAACAGCAATGATTCTATGTGCATTTAGGAAAATACCATACCTTATACTTTGTGAACTTGGCTTAGCCCCATATATTATTAAACCCAAATTTTAGACTGGTTATAGTAGCCCAAGCCTGCAATGCCATGATTCAAGAAGCAGATGTAGGATGATTGAATCAAGTCCACAGTCTACATCGATAGTTCCAAGACAGGCAGGGCTACCTCATTAGGCTGTTTCAAGCAAAAACCAAACCAAACCAAACAAAACAAAACACAAACGAACAAACAAACAAAAAACCAAGAAGGACAAAAATAAGAATAAATCAAAGTTTGTATACAGATTAGAAATTGTTATGAATATATAATAAACCAATTAGACTAAATGTAGTTTAAAATTCTTCACATATAACCATGTGCACAATAGTAGAAAGGGAATAAAAAGCTTCATGCACAACCATGGACTCCTATCTCTGCATCACTGTAAATCCAAATAAATTTCTTCCCAAATTTTCATTGGTCATGGTGTTTTATATTAGCAATAGGAATAAAACAAATACACCATTTCTCTACAATATCCTAGGTCAGTCATTTCTATCAATAGTCCCAGTGGGCCTCACTAAAAGTTGTTCATGTTCACAGTGGCTCTCTGAATAGATCTAATATTTGAGCTTCGATGAATGTATGTGAGAATCCATCCATTATCTGAACCAAGCCTCTTCCAGTAGAGAATTATACGTGAACACCAAATTCAACATTGTAAATTTGATGTTATGCCTTGTAAGCATTTGCTGTAGAATTTTTGTAAGGTATATTCAAGTATAGAGAAATTCAGAAGAAAATAATCAGTCTACATTTTGTTTGTCCTCATTTTCAAACAAGATCTCAGCAAATAAACTTTCAAAAATTAATTTGTAGAGAGGAATTTAAGTCAGATAATGTCAATTGTATCTGTTTCTATCAACTCACCCTTGCTGAAGATTGGAACGCTCAGTTTACTTTTAGTATCTTACTGTGTAGAGGAAACATTTTCCACTGGGGGCCCAGTTTCTTCTCACCATTCTGCACAGAACAGAGGCCTGTAGTTTGTGTTTCACTAGAACTTACACCAATACCTCTGAAAGTCTTTTCTTTCTTTCTGACTTTATGTATCTACAATGAACAGAATTGTTTCAGAAAGCAATATTTCTATTCTTGATAACATCTGTCTAAAATGCTTTTTCCAAATGCATTTGATTTAGAAAAGTCAAAATTCATCTGCAGGATGAAAGGAATCACAGAATCTCATTTCTTTTCACATTTTACCTCCTACTCATAGCCAGTCTATGCCAATATTCTATCTGCAGAGACTACAGAGGTGTGGCACCTTCCTTACATACTTTTCCAACTACTTTTGACTATATAGCCTCAAAGCTTAGGATATGTAGATTCTGCTGATGCTGGTGTGTATGGTCTGACACTGTGGTTTTGCTCATGGTCCAAAAAAAATTTTTTTTTGATTTTTGTTGTATTGTTGGTCAAACCATTTAAGAACATGAAGTCACTCCCTACATTATAAATATTCTAGAACTTTAAACATGGCTATGAAAGCTAAAATTATATTCAATGATCAATGAGAAAAACCTGAATTGTTTCATGGCCTATCAAAATATTTTCTATTTTTTGAAATTATACTTAATTAATATGTATGTGTTGGGGGTATTGGGTGTGTATATTGGGTGTTTGTATTAGCATCTGTCACAGTGTAATCGTGGAGGTCAGAGAACAACTTGTGGTACTTGGTACTCTCCTACAATATGGTGCCTGAGGTTTGAACTCAAGTCATGAGTCCTGGTTAACATCTCTCTGTCTCTGTTCCTGTCACTCTCTCTTTTTCTGTCCTCTCTCCCTGTCTCTGTCTGTCTCTTTCTTTATCTTGTGCACATGTGTATGTATGTGTGCAGGCCTCTGTGTGTGTGTGTGTGTGTGTGTGCATGCTTGTGGTAGATATCTGTATGATGAAATTGCCAAAATAATTGTTAAAATATTTTTAAAGTTAATTTATTGAAATATGGGAAAATTTTAAAAAACAATATTTATTCAATACAATTTAAAGCAATAGAAACAATAAGGTTTAAAGACTGAGATTTTGGGGCCTTAATTTTTATGAAGAACTTATCAAGTACATTTTGAACAGCACTTGCCAATCTTTATTTCAAGAATGAGTTAAGAACTTACAGCACCATTTCTGCTTCCTCAATTGTCTCAATTATTTCTGATTTTGACACTGGTTCCAATATTTGGTATTTTATGCCTTATCTGTCATAAAGTATATGACAACTGCTTTAAAGTTAATTGTTTTAGTACATATTACTCCCTCTGGGACACCTTAATCTACCTCTGCCCCATTGACTGCTCATTACAACCTTGGTTTGTCACTATAACCTGAATGTCTATGTGAGTGTCTCATTCATTCACACAGGAGAGCCTGTGCCCATTCATTCACACAGAAGAGTCTGTGCCCATGCATTCACAAAGGAGAGTGTGCCTACCCCTTGGCACAGGAAAGCACTCACCCCAGTGTGATCTGAAGAAGGGCCTCTGAGAGGTAGTTAATGGTTGTACATGATTTTACAGGGATTTAAGTGTTGTTCTAATAGGCTTGATGGCTGTATAAGTAGAGATACTTGAAAGAACATCCCCTTGTCTCCTCCATGTAAAGATAAGTTGACTTGATCAGGATCTGCATGTCAGGGAGAAGTCCTCAGTAGGAACTACATTTGTGTGATTTTGGATTCCCCCTCTAATCCTGGGAGATATTAATCTTTGTGGTTTATATCCCTGTTCCATTAGGATTTGCTGTTTGCAGTGTACAGTACAACCACTGAGCCTCTCTTCATTTAGTTCTTCTTACTTTGTGTCTGAGGAGCATTCTGTGTGGCTACTGGATGACCATCCAAAGGCTAGGTATTTCTTCTAAAACACTATTCACACTTAATTTCTTGTCATTTTGATTGTTACAAGTTTTAATCTTTTTGTTGTATTTATATCTTTGTTGGGATGTACTTCCTCTTTCCATGATCCATATTACATTTCTTTGTTTGTTTATTCTGTATGTGTGGGTATGTGCATGCCATGATGTATGTGTTGACATCAGTTGACATTGTGTTGGAGTCAGCTTCCCCTTCAAAAATGGCAGTTCTAGGAAAAGTTCTCAGGTTGCCAGATCAGACTGCTGGTACCTTACACCTGAACCATCTCTCTGGCCAATGATATGATGTGTTTATGATCTTAGAACAGGGAGGCTACAGAACTGTGAACTTTGTGTGAGAACCATACATAGCTACATACACAGTGACTAGCTGAAAAAGTGTGTGTAGGATTTGGAAAGATAGAAGAATCATGGATTTGGTTAAATTAATAGAAGATTGGACAGGAGATTGCTAGCAAGGAAAAAGTAGTAAGACTAGTTGAAAATAGTTGTCTTCCTATCAAAGCTCAGTGTGCTCTCAGGTCCTCAGGAAATGGTTCAGACTTAATGAATCAAGTCCTAAGCTTGCCTTTCCCTTTCTATACCTGTCATATAGAGGATGCTGAGTACACTCTGTGGTATTAGAATTACAATTACTTGGGCTGGGAGATGCTCATTTAGTAAAATGGCCACCCAGTGTGCTGGTTTGAATGAGAAATGTCCACTATAAACCCAGGTATAGAATACTTGTTCCCTAGCTGATGGTGCTACTTGGGGAGAATAAAGTGGGTGTGGCCTTACTGGGCAAAGTGTGTCAATTGGGTACAGGCTTTGAGGGTTTGTTGCCTGACTTCACTTTCAACTTGCTTCTCTATGTTGTATTTGTGGTTGAAGAACTGAACAGTCAGGTTCCTGCTCTTACCATCATGCCTGCTGCATGCTGCACAATGCATGCTGTCTGCTGCATGCTGCCATACCTCCCTGCCATGCACAACTCTTATTTGTCTAGAGCTGTTAGCCAAAATAAACTCTATTTTAAGCTGATATTGGTCATGGTGTTTTATCACAGCTACAGAAAAGTAACTAATACACCCTGTAGTAGAGTCTTTAATCACCAGAACTTATGTTAAACAGCTAGGATTAGAGATACACATCTAACTCTGGGAAGGAGAAAACAAATGGATACCTGGGGCTTTCTTGCCTGACAGCTTAGACTAATTGCTGAGTTCTAGGCTAAATAGATTGTATTTGAAAACTAAAGGTAACTGAGTTTTTTAAGGAATGACACCTAAGGCTAACATCTGACAACCACTCTGCCCAAACACACACACACACACACACACACACACACACACACACACACACACTCATATTCATGGAGTCAGGACATTTCCTTGAGGAGAAAGTTTCATTACAGCTTGTTCTTATGAAGGAAAGCCACTTCTGTTCCTAGACAGTAGAACAGACATCTGGGCCCAGTCAATGATCAAAACACCTAGCCATGATTTGGAACGTTATGTAGCAAAATGAATTTCAGATGGTTGGTCCCAAGTATTTTAGGAGCTGAAACCCAGGTTCACTAAAGTACAGGGTCTGCACTTTACAGCATTTGTCTTAGACTTGTGCTGAGGTTCAGAATCCAGCCCACACTCTTAGTAGTTGAGGGACCAGTGCCTAAAATATATCACTTGTAGAACATTCCTTTAAATGAGCTCCAAATCTGATAAAGGTATCATTTTAGCATGTTATTTTTATTTTTAAAAAGTCAAAAAACTATGTATTACTTTCAAATTGATAACACATTTTCTCTGGCATGGGGGGAAAAGAGAGGATCTTCCAAATAGTGTAATAGTTTAAAAGTCAACAAATAGGAAAATGCCTCTTTGGAAAACTGACATATTTCAATTAACTTCATTGAACACCTTACAAGGAAAATAAATCATCAGCACTTAAAAGATTAAGATAATTCAAGACTTAAAGTCTATACCTATATAGGGCTAGAGAGATGGCTCAGTGGGTAACAACACAAGTTATTCAAGCATGAAGACCCAAGTTTGAATCCTCTGTACCCACAATAAAAGCAGGGAATGAGCATACATACCTGTTACCCCAATTTCTGTGGTGAGCAGAAACAAGACGACTATTGTTGGTTGCTGGCTGGCTACCTAGAGCTACTTCAAAGAGAAACCTTTTCTCAAGGCAATAATGGAGAGAGTATTAGACCAGGGCATATGCTGGACTCTTTTGGTCCTTAGCATATATACTTGCAGATATATGTGACACTCCCCTTCCACATACACACAAAAGAATATGCGTGTATATATGTCTAAGCATGTATTTGTCAGTGCTGGTGTGTTAAGGGGAAAATACAATTTCTTAGAGTTCTGGTAGGTTTTTGTCAACTTGACAAAAGCTACAGTTGTCTGAGGAGAGGTATTTACAATTAAGAAAATGACTTTAAGATGAGAATGCAAGCAAGGCTGGGGGACCGTTTCTAGATTAGTGACTAATGTAAGGGTCCTAGGCCACCATGGGTGGTGCCAACTCTTGGAAGGTGGTCCTAGGTTATGTATGAAAACAGACTGAGTAAGCTCTGGTGAGCAAGCCAGAAAGCACCTCTTTTTCCATGGCCTCCAGGCTACTCTCTTGGTTCCTGCCCTGATTTCCTTCAGTAAGGAAGTGTGTCCTAAGAGAGTAGGCTGAAATAAACATGTTCTTCCCCAAGTTGTTGTTGTTCCTGATGTTTGATTCCAGCAATAGAAGCATAACTAAGATAGCTAAAACATTCTTATAGAAAATAGAAAAGACTTTACATATAATTAACTTTAAAAGAAATATAATAGGCATTTTCATTATATATAACCATTAATTCTAAGAAATTCTTTATGACTTTTAAAACAAAATTTTTAATTGTCCATGATCATAAAAGCAAACTAACAGTTCAGCAGGAATTGGTAGAGGGCTCTCAAGTAGTCATAGAATCAAAATTAGTCCAGGGATTATAAATAAAGTATATATATTGTTTTATTATTCTATGCATATGTTCATGATGTAGATGCTAGTAGACAAGGCAGCAAGCCATATCACCTGTCCATATCTGAAGTCTTAAGAGTGCTTACAAGAATAATTTACTTCAAAACAGACTATAGCTTCAGAGTTATGAGTTACTAATATAATCATATTTTCTCCTATTTAAGAAAACACACACAGAGAGAGAGAGAGAGAGAGAGAGAGAGAGAGAGAGAGAGAGAGAGAGAGATATTGGTCTTTAACACTGTTCAATAGGAAGAGCCTTCAGAGGGCTTCCTCTTAAGCAGTCTACAATGAACATGGTAATTATTGTAGGTGTGAAGCTATTTCACCTAAAAGGACAGAGACCTGGGGCTATGAAACCAATCTGATTTTTCATGGTACTCTAGGACCTAAATAAATGTGAAATTAATATGTATCCTGTCCATTTTAATTTTAAATGGCAAATACCATGGTCAACTCAGCCAGTACATGAACCATGTACAACAGCTTCATTATATATATATATATATATATATATATATATATAAATTCTAATTACTAACAGAATTATTAATGAAAATTACTCAGGTATCTTCTTACCACAGCCTTCTGCTTTTATTTTTCCTAGTCAATTTTATCTTTGCTGTTCTTGCTATCTGACATGTGAATTATATTACTACCATAAATCACATTTTTAGCTATTAACATATTTCCCTTTCATACAAGGAGTAGGCTTGTTTTATAAAAGCTACTTTACTAAATACTGCACCCAAGATATTGCCTGTTTTTAGAACTAATGTGATTGATGCCAGAAGCCCTGCATGAGGTTTTGCCATTAATATATTTCAGAGCCTGTTCAGAATTTGCTACTAGCACTCATTTGTGATGCAAATCAAGTAGAAAGTTACGAGCGTGTTACCATAAAATACAGTGTTACTAGATCTGAATATAATAACTATGAGAATTAGGCTAAAATGGCTGTCTCCAGAATCATACAGAATCATACATAATAGAAATTTGCATTTATATTAGTACATAGTAGGCATGGTATATGAACACTATATAATAAGAGAATTTTAAAAGCTCAAGAAAGCAAGTCTGTAGAAAGGGCTCAGTGGTGAAGAGCACTTGCTATTCTTGAGTAAGACTCGAATTTGGTTTCCAACATCTCACATCAGGTGAATCACTGCAATGCCCTGTTACTCCAGTAAATTCTAGAGAATTTAAGATTCTTTTCTGACCTTGACAGGCACTATCATCACATGAACATTCATGTAGATATGCATACTTAAGTAATTATGAGAAGCAAAAATATTTTTTAATTAAAAATAGCTTATTTTGACAATATCATTGAAAACGGTTGTCAGTTGGAAGGAAGAGAATATATACATGACATTAACAAAACAATTCGATTTAAAAGCTTGAATGTGTTTACTCTGTTTTGTCCTATAGGCCTCCCCAGTATAAAGGATAGCTGCATATTATCCTGCTATTTTATTCCTTAAAGAAAAATATAGTAATATTGAACATTTAAAGAACATAAAGTCTGTTAGAATACAATGTGTGTGACATGTGAAGAATAGCATCTGACAAATAAAATTAGTGATTTCATAAACTATAGAAAAGCACAGCTTACTTTTAGGTTTTTTTGATTTTATTATGTGTGTTCAAACACATTTACTTTAAGTTCTTTCATTGGGTTTGTGTGTACATAGTAAATGTGCACATTCATGCATTTGAATGCAGGTGCATACATGGCATGGCACATGTGTGAGCTCACAGGACAAACTCTACTTTTGGTCTTTGACTTGTAGCTATTTTGAGGCCGAGTCCCTATCATTCTCTACTTCAGGCTAGCTGGCCCATGAGCCTCTGGGGTTTCTCCTTTCTCTGTCTTTCATGTCTCTAGAGACATACTGGGAATACATATATGTGTTTATGTGGGTCTAGGCTTTAAATTCTGTTCCTCAAACTGACAAAGCAAGCAGTTTATCCACTGAGTCAACCCCCGACCCCATATGTCTCATAACAAACATCTACTTATAAATTTAAGCACACACATAGCACATCAGTTGTGGCCAAATACACAAAGCTTTCATTAGTAAAAAAATGAAAGAAATCAAATAAACACTCATTATTGGTTTATTGGTGTAGAGGCCCTGAACAGCAATCTATAATACTGTTTGAGCACACATTTCCAGTGTAATACCAGGGAAACAAGGAGTACACATCTCCAAAGTGTGAGAGGCCTTCATTAGAGCATGACAACACTGGGACGCAAAGAAGGTGATAATGAAAATGTAAGTGAAGGCTTTGTTTTTTCTTCTGAACTCTTGATCTTATAAGATAAAGAGGGACACTGTCAAGCATATGAATAAATATGACCTTTAGACCTTAGCGGTGAAACAGACAGAGAGAAGGGGAAGGAATGGAAAAATGATGCGCTGGTCTCATTGTAAGGGAGCAGAAATCTATCCATTTATCAAATTTTATTTTTATTTATTTTTATTTAGATGTATGTATATGTGTCTTTTTGTCTGCTAATATGTGTATAAATCTACTGACAGAGGCCAGAAGAGAGCATCAGATACTATATCGCGGGAATTACAGATAACAGTGATCTGTCCAACATGGGAGCTTAGAAATGAAGTCTGATCCTTGGAAGAGCAAGCAGTGTTCTGGACTCCTGAGCCATCTCTCCAGACAAAATCTACCCTGTCTATATGAGGAGACACTGCTTTATGGATCTCTGTGTCTTGAAGTGGGAGTAGAGTGGAATGCCTGCCATCACAGGACTTAAATGTTTTCAGAATGTCCAAGTGTTAGTGCAATTGAACACTAAATTTTTGGTGATGATGATGATGATGATTGAATTATTTGCATAGTCTCCACATAGTAGTATTTGCAACTTAATCTGTATCTCTTTTCCATTAACAGCCAGTAGCATCACCATGATTATGAGAGTGGTTTTCTTTGTTTTTGTTTTCTTTTGTTTTTTACTGTCTCTTTTTATCATGTGTACTGTGAAGCAACAGTTTTGCAGGATAAATTCTGAGTTGAAATTGTGAGTCATTAAGAATAGGCAGAAGTACTTTTATGCAAGCATGAGGACCTGAGTGTTACCCCATATCTCATAAGTTGAAAAAATTTGTCTGAAATTTGTCTCTGACCTTTAGATTCAGTTCATGACTTGCATGCGTCCATACTCACAAGCAAAGCCTACACATGAGGATACACTAGAAAATGAAGGAAATTGTTTTTAAAAGGCAAACACACGTAAATTTTGGTGATTTCAAAGTTACAAAATTAATCACGATCAGCCAAGTATTGTGTCAACTCATCAAGAATAATGTACAAGACAATAGAAAGAACTATCCCTTTGGATTGTCACTCCAGTCCTTCAAGACCAAGAGTAAATAAGCCAAGAGGTCTACCACTCAGAAGATTTGCCTGATGTCCTGCACACAGGCAGCCCATGGGAAAATCCACATACTATCTCTTTCTAGAACCATTCATTCGGCTTCTGCCTTTTAAATAAAGAATTTAATTTCAAGCTTCATTCCCTACAAGAAATGTTCTCTTCTTTCATTCAGACTTTTACTAAGTCTACAGTAGCTTAAACAAAAGACTAGACATAGCTGAGGTCTTCTGAGGATCCTACGGATACAAGTAAATATAATTAAATATCTACCCATAGACTGGGCTTCTAAGGAAAAGCACTGGACAGAAAATGAGCCTCAGTCAAGAATGAGTGATTACAAATACTGATTAAATAATGTGAAGCCCATTTCATGGGCTAACTGTATTTAACCATTTTTAACTTGGAGTATAGCTAATATTTTTTATTGTATTTAAGTTCTAGCTCAGGGGTAAAGAATGCTTCCTCCTCTTACACAAAATTGAAGTTTGGAACCCACTGCCAATTTGGAGAGGTTGGAAACTACCTATAACACCAGCTTAGTGATCAAAGATGCTCTTCTGGCCTCTATGGACAACTTCACAGAAGTGGACACAGCCATGCACAGACACATACATATATACACAGCTTTTTAAAAATGTAGTCAATGATTTATCATTTAAAATTTTTACATTTATCTATTTTGTTTCTCTCTCTCTCTCTCTCTCTCTCTCTCTCTCTCTCTCTCTCTCTCTGTGTGTGTGTGTATGTGTGTGTTTGTGCGTGAAGAGGGGCAGAATAATGTGCCATGTGCTTAAGCATGTGTATAGATGTTGTCAGATTACCTCTCTGTATCTTACAAGGTTTGTGATTATTTTATTTCATTCTTGTTTTTTGTTTTTGTTTGTATGATCTCACATAGCCCATTTATGGGTGACCTTAAACTTACAGTTTAGCCCAACCTGTTCCTAATCTACTGATTCTCAACCTTCTTAATGCTATGAGTGCTGTGACCCCTTTAATACAGTTCCTCATACTGTGGAGACCTTCAAGCAAAAATTATTTTCTTTGCTATCTGATAACTGTAATTTTGCTATGGTTGTAAATCTTAGTGTAAGTATCTAATATACAGGAGACTGTATAATTTACTACTGTAAACCCTCAATCCTGCCTTTACTTTTCAGATGCCAGGATATACACACTACACATCTACCCTTTACTGTGCCATGTTTATGCCTCCCATTCTAAAGCTAAGAAAATCCTTGGTCTTTGTCATTTCCTAATGAGAGGGATTCATCCTAGGGAAGAATTATATCAGATCCAAATCTTGCCAGCCACATGGATTTTCTTTCAAATATCCATCCTAGCCTCCTAAGACACACATCTGATGTGGCATATCTGATGGTTGAGCCTCAGCTAAGATCATGCTCCCTAGGTTGTCATTGACTTTAGGTCCATGGAGCCCTTCATTTTGGTCATTTAATACTTGTGGATACTATCCACATTAAGTCAATATTTGCTTATTTCTCAATGGTTAAGTAGGTTTCAAAGACTATGATTTCTGTTCCTGGGAGCCTCTCAGAAATATCTTTCATATTTCAATCCAAAATTAAATAAAAGTCATCTAAAATTTACTCTAGAACTCCCATATTCCATTTGCTTCATAAGATGTCAGTTAATAAAAAATCTCAGTACCATGCCTATTAACTCCAGCTTTCTACTCTTGTACACTCTGGTAACATTTTTAAAAAGAAAAAGCTCCATTTTTTTTTTTTTTTAGTGCATATACATGTGTTTATGGGAGCATGGCCCTGGGGATGCTGTTTCTCTTAGAAGACAGAAGATGGTGGATCTGGAGCTGCTGATGGTTGTGAGCTGCCTAATATAGATGCTGGTAACAGAAACTGGGTACTCTGCAAAAGCAGTATGTTAAATGCTGAGTCACTTCTCCAGACTTCTAAAATCCGATATATTCCTTAAAACATATTATATCTATTTAATTAACCTGATATAATGTATCTAACAGATCAGATCATGTACATAAGTGAGAAAAGAGCATGAAGACTTGAATTGAGAATAATCAAACCAAACCCATGTAAAACCAGGCTTCATATCACAAACTTGTAACTATGCAAGGTGAGTACACACACACATCCCATACACATGAACACATTAATTAATTAATTAATTAACTAATAACATTAGATGAAGATGGAAATGTTGCCCACATTACACCAATATGTTCCATTTGAGTTCGCAGAGTAATTGCCTTCTTCAATGAGTAAGAAGTGACATGATACTATTTAAGAACCACTTGTCAAATACAGTGAATGCAGGAGCCCAGTGCTGAAGCAATTTACTCATGAACTATGCTGGCAATGCACTGTGTTTATAAAGTTGTATATTAAAAGGACACAGATCTTGACAAAGAACAACCTGAGGCTTTATCATTAGAAAATTCAATACAAAACAAAACTCTTGAGTCATGGGTTTAAAATCGTAGCACTTGTGTAAATAAAAATCCTAGCATGCCAGTGATCCTAGAATTATAGAAGCAAAGACAGAAAGTTCCCTGGAGTTCGCTGGCCAGATGGTCTGCTGAACTGGTGAACTCTAAGTTCAGGAAAAGATCCTGTCTCAAGGCAGTAACATGAAAAGCAACAGGAGAAGATAACTTACATTGACCTTTGGCTGTGTGCATAATGTGTGTGCATGTGCACACACACAACACATACAACACCTACTCACCCCTCATACAAACACAGCAACTGAATGAATTAATTTTAAAAGAGTGCCAGCATTACAGTTACCCATTGGTTCTATGTTGAAAGATCACATCTCACTTCTACTGTCCTATACTCACTGATAAAATATAAAATATTCTCCTATGATATGTTCATGTTCTCCATAAGTCCAAAGTCAGCTTCAAGCCCATCAACTATTGATCAAAAGTTATATAAGTTTAGACTTGATTTTGTCATACAAAGAAGTTGTGTAGTCCAACACCACTTCACATATCTGAGTCACTGCTGAGCTGAATGAACACCCAACAGCAAATTTTACCTTTGCAATAAGTTTCTTCCACAGATTTGCTTATCGGGGAATAGTCATTCAATTTGTCTTCATTTGATTTTTCTTGCTGTGATCTACACCATTACCAAGATCAATTTGGAGACATTAGGCTGTATTTGGCTTACATGTCTGCTCACAGTTCATCCTTGAGAAAGCCAATGCAGGATCTCAAGGCAGGAAAATGGAGGCAGGAACTGAAGCAGAAGCCTTGGCTGAATCCTGCTTAGTAGTTCCCTTCTCTGATTTGCTTGTCTGTTTTGTTATACAACCCTTGACAACCTATCTGATGATGGTACCACCTACAGTAGACTTGACTTTTCCATATCAATCATTAATCAGGAAACTACCACCCAGACTTGCCCACAGGCCAATATGATGGAGGCATTTTTTTCCAACTGAGATGCTTTCTTCCCTGATGACTCTAGCTTGTGTCAAGTGGACAGAAAAACTAATAAGCACAATATCCCAAATCTGTCTTTGTTTATCTTCCACCTAAAAATCACTATTCACTCCTTTATGTAATTCATTTTTTCACCCAAGACCTCTTTTCTGATCTCTTAAAATTTCTTTTATTTAATTTCATCATGAAGTCTACACAACTAATGAACTCTTTTAGTCTTTCCCATAGTTATTATCCCTTTGCCATTGAACCACATCCTTCTTAGCATATAGAATCATGTTATTTATGTCTATGACCATGTGTCTGTGAGTGGTACATGCATGTGAGTACAGTTACTCATAGAGACTGGAAGAGTGCACTAGATCCCCCGCAGCTGAATTTACAGATGTTTGTGAGTACTAGGAACTAAACTCTGATCCTCTGAGAGAATGGCACTTATTCTTCACCACTGGGCCACCTCTCCATCTCTGTTCAAATATATTTTAACATTTAAAACACAAGTCAAACAGGAAACTCTAAGTACTCAAAAGCATGATATGTAAGAATCCTGTCCCTCTCCAAATTCTATGTGACTGTTATTAAACCCAGCTCCATTATCCACTTTATGCTACGAATGCTGACAAGTTAATTGTCTTCTTTTCAAAGGTCTTGGTTTCATGTATATCAGTCAAGTAGAATAGCTGGACATTGCAGAGAAGACTGGGAGCTGGAGTGTGGACAGAGAATGAAAGCTTTTGGTTAGTGTATTTTATCCCTTAAAACCAGTTGTCTGGATAAAAAGTGGTATACAAATATTTAGTCATACAAACTAAGGGATACTTTGGTTGGCCTAATCTAACTGATCAGTTTAAACTCAATTGATTTTAAACTGATTTTAGCATACTCAAGTACTTTTAAATTTTTCTGATAGTGGAATCTATAGTTGCATGAAGAGAAAAATAAGAATAGCTGATGTATTGCTTACCAAATTTGATACTACTGTACCTAGAATAATGCCATCTCTTGGCTTAGAAAATGACCTCTAGCTTCATTGGTATATGCCAGTAAATAAGAACAATATTTTTGTATCAGAGTAAACCCATGTATTCCTGGGCTCTTAAAAGTTTTACATGGCAAGGGAATCATTCATATGCATTATTCACAAAATCTGGGGGAAAATAGAATCCACCTGCACCATATTCAGAGGGCATCCCCTGTTGTTCTTGATGTTCAATGTTGTTCAATGATGTTTATTTATCACATTGCTTATGCTTTAAATGTACTTATATCATTCCTCATTGCATTTTCACCTCTAACCACACCCTTCAGTCTGGTAAATAGCTATCATTAAGATGGAGCTTTTCTGTGTGAAAATGATACTTCTATTGCCCTTCCTATGGGCTATAAACATTTATGTTGGATAGGCTGCTTTCTAGCCATTTTGCTTAATAAATATTTGCAATAAATTAATAGATTTAAGGGAGCTCTGCCTGATAATTGTGATAATTCTTTACATCTATTGGATCATGAAAATGTTTGCAGCCACAATGTTTTATTGTTGTTGTTATTTGGTTTGGTTTTTGTTGACCATCCCAAAAATATTTGCTGGAATACAAAGAGAGATCTTAAAGATGACCTATGTATACTCTGTAAATTATTAACATTACAGTATAAATATCATCAGAAATTAATCAAGATAAGGGTAAATTGAGTCTTACAAAGTAGAGCTATTATAAATTATTTGATGCTCAAACATAATCTTGGTAGTTAACAATTTCCTGGCATGTGTTGTTTTTATGTGTCTGAGTTTTCCTATAGCATTGATAGTGAAGCTAATTATTTGTATAATGAGATAGACAAGATTTCTCAAGTGACCTTTGAATAGCCACTATGGATAAGGTGGTATAATGGCTAATTTTGGTTGTCAGCTTGGCTCCATCTGGAATTGAATGAAACTCCCAAATGGGGGTCACAACTGTGAATGATGTTTACTTAATTTGAAGTAGGAAAATTTCTTTCTAATCTGGATATTTGAGAGAGGAAGACACTTCCTTAATCCAGATCTAATTTGGCCAATCCCTTCAGATGGAAATCTATGTAAGGACATGGAAAAAGGGAGCTTTTGTTTTTTGCCTGCTAGCTCTTACCTTGCTAGGTATTCTAGTTCTTCATGTGCATTAAAGTCTACTTTTCCAGGATTCGAGCATATATTGAAGAGCAGCAGAAACATTAAGCCTCATGGAATGAGAAACTACTAGATTCTTGGACATCCCACTCATCTGTTCATAGTCATCCATTGTTAGATTGCAATCTAAAATTCATTCTAATAAATTCCATATATATTTTCTTATAAGATCCCATGCATATAATAAAGCTTGTATCTATCTTCCCCTTTTCTTGGTCCTCTGTTAACTACTGTACCATTCTCTTATGCTTGCCTATATTAATTATACTAGCCACAAAAGCAATGTATTCACCCATGGTCTCTATTACAGCCACTATTTTTTTCCTTTAAAAATTATAAATGGGGAAATATAGAAAGACAGGAAGCCCCTGTGCTTACAGATAGCAATGCAAAAACCAGAGCTTTTAAGCACACAGGCTTTCTCTTCAACAGAAGCTATATGCATACCTGTTTTCTCTCAAGAAGCCTGGGAGTGGGCATTGTTCAATAGCCTGGTGATCTTTTGCTGTTCTGGAGAACCAGGCTTCAACTGAATCCTCCTTATCCTGAGCATTGTTTCTCAGTCAATAGAACTCATTTTTATGAAAGAGACTCCATGTAGTTCACCAGAGAGCTTTATTTCATGTTTCTTAGAAATCATTCCTCCTTAGATTCTTATCCTGAGCATTGTTTCTCAGTCAAAAGAACTCATTCTTGTGGAAAAGGTCACAAGTACTTTGCAAAAAATAACCAAAACCAAACAAACAAAAAAACCCCATGTACTTTGCTAAGGAGTTTTGAAGTAGCCATACCTTAAGTTTTATTTTGATAACTGCCATGAGGAAAACTTTTCCAAAGTTAGATATAAAAAGATTACCACTGCAATTTGTTTCTATGCTGGCAGTGGAGCATGCAAGAACCCACATAATATACCTTGATTTTCTATGGGTTCTCTTAATTCCTAAATGCACTGGCCATTTTTCTATGATCTAGTGGCCTTCTGATCCTTAGATAAATATTTTTGGAACACACAAAATACTCCTAGCCTCCATCAACCTAAACACTAAGAATATCATTACACAGCATCTATGGCCTATGGCAGGAGTATTACCATGTTGCTATAATTAGCTACTATTATTGTTTTTGCCAATGCATTTAAGAAATGTTTTGAAGTATAACTTTCCTTGTTTTGTACCTACACAAGCTTCATAAAACTATTACTAAATTAGAATATGAAATTTGGAGTAACTTTTCTGTATTTCTTGATCGTGGTTACTCATATTTGGCTCCAGAATGAATTATCTTGCTTTCTTTGAAGTAAGAGTTCTGGTTTTTGTATTGGTATGGACTGGAGGGAGCTATAACTTTGGAGATTATGTTATGGGCATTTAATCTTGTATACTATTCTAATAATTGGACATATCTTGCTTTGTTATTTATTTTTCTCAGACATTTTACTTTTTACTTATATTATCCTATTAATTTTTATTTGTTCTAGAAACCCTAATTAATTTTTAAGGTAAAAAGAAAAACAACAAATGTATAAAAATTTTAACTTATTATAATTAATATATTTCAAAATTTTTATGAAAAGACCAAGAAAAACATAAATATATGTAGTAAAAACATGAGTATCCTTGTATATTATAATTCTGTTAAAATTAGTTTACTTTACTATAATAAGCACAATTAATTTCATTGTTTGTGTTTTATGTATTTGTATTCTTTTCCTTTTGTGATTTATTTCTCTTTTATTTCCTCCATCAATAATCCTTTAAAATAAATCCAAAATAAAATTATTAAAGTACTAATTATATTTCAAATTTGAAAGTCAAATAGCCATCTCTGAGAAGTTGTCTATATGTTCTCTGATCCTCATTTGTCAGCATATCGAAGTTCCTAATAATTCCTCTTTGGGGTTGTAGAGAAAGCTCAGTGATTACAGTGCTTGCTGTTCTTACAGAGGATCTAGTTTGGTGTGGGCCTTCATGCTGGGAGCTTTCCTCAGGAATCTCTGGCCCGGCCAAATGTGAGGGTTCAGGCAAAGGGGAGAGTGCAAGCAGGCACAGAGTCTCCTCCACTTTGGTCTCTGCAATTGCCACCTCAGTTGCTCCAAGATGCTGCACCTGCCACCCTGCACTAAGTCAGCCTGGGCTAAGCCCATGAGAGGCCTACTAGCCAGAGAAGAGTGCAGGAAGCTTCTGGTGGTATTCTGGAGAGCAGACCTCTTCCCAAGCATCAGTGTTACAGCTCTTATGATAGAAGCTCTCAGAAGACAGAGTAGTTTTCATACCTTTATTCCTTCTGGATGGGGATCTCCCCTATACAGGTTGGGAATGGTCTAATATACTGTTTGGGATGGGTCAGGGTCCTGACAACAGGTACTTCCCATTGGCTTGGTCTGGGAATTTAAGGGCACCTTATCTGCATGTGGGAAGGCTTGATGTTGCACCTAGGTGACAAATCTCACAAGACAAGCCTCTTTACAGGGGGCTATGGAGGTTGTAGCTGTTTGACAAGAGCCTTCCAGGAGCTTTGGCAAAACTGTTTCCAGTCCCTTACATATCACTCTGCCTGGTCCCCTAGAGTTTTCAGCCTGTGCTCAAATGGGTGCCAGACTGCCTGCCACAGACCACTGCCCCACAGTTTGGTTCCCAGCACCCAGGTCAGCTGGCTCACAAACACCTACAACTCCAGCTCCCTGGAACTCAATCCCTGCTTCCCCCCCCCCCCCAGGTACCTTATGTACATACACAAACACATTTTAACATAATTCAAACAAATCTTCTTAAAAAGGAACAACTCCTTGATAAAGCTAGAGAAAGCATGCTACTGAGTATAAGATGTTTGGAAGTTCAATTTTCTAACGTGCAAAAAGATGCATAATCAGAGAGCACAGTATGATCTCTGCCTCCATACAATCAACAACACAAAATTTTATTTGCACAGAAAGCATACAATCGTTTATCTTAATTTTATTCTTTGCTATTAGTCTCGCATTGTCCCCTCTCTTTTATTTTTTTATTTTTTTTATTTTTTTGCACCTCAGTCTTTCTTAAAAATGATACTGTGGGTAAGAAGGTTGGGTCCTCTCTTATCTGGCTTAGTCAATGTGGTTCACGTACACATAATCATATAACTTGCAACCAACACTTATAACATACACACACACACACACACACACACACACACACAATCCATATATGTATGTTGCTACATCATCTTTTCTGTCACTAACCCTTAAGGGACAACAAAACTGATATGACTGCAGAAAAGGGTACCATAACTTCTGGAGGCAGTATGTTATGGGATATGAGAAAATAATCTTGAATGAATGACATAGTCTCTACGGAGGTGTTTACTAAGAAAGAGAATGTTGTATGATGATGATTCTGTGTTGAGTGTCAAATGTCTTACGTATTTTCATTCAAATTAAAAGCCAGGACCTATATCTGGAGTACTTCTTAAACTCTCTTAAGCTTATCTTTCAGACCTTCAGTTTGCCACTTTTCTCTTATTTCATTCAGAAACCCATTATCCTCTCCTGGGAGCAGCCAATTATATAATGCAATCAGTGTCTTAGGGGTCAGTACCTCCAGCCCCAGTAGTCTGCCTCTGGTTCCTCTTCTATCCAGACATATTGTTTACCTTTGAATCTGGCCATGGTATTGCTTTCTCAGGATGCACTCTGCATTTCCAATGCATCTTTCCTTGTCTTCCATTTAAAATTCAGCTACCTAGTTCCATTAGTCTGCATATGCACATATTAAAGTTTCCAAGAGATTTAGGCAAGGTAGAGCTCCCATGCAAATAGTCCATTAGTGTAGACTCAGTATGGTCTCTTTCTATGGACAATCGATTATACCATATTAGCCAGACCTGCAAATTATTTGAATTGACCTCAGCAATAAATGACACAGCTTTTATCTTGTGACCAGTGCCGACAAAGCAAAGACCCAAGCCTTAATAATCATATATATATGGACTACCTAAATTTAGATATCTAAACATTTCAATTGCTGAAATGTGTAATCATGTATGCATTTAACTGAGATGGTTTAATTTATATTCAATCTCGTTTAGTTGCATTTTAAATATACATCCTGCACAGAGAGATTTAAAGTGAGGGTAATCATGAAGAAACAAAGTCAGTTTGCTGTGTTGGCACAAAGTTGTAATCCAAAGACTCAGACTGCTGAGGCAAGGGTATTAACAAAGCTTGAGGCTGGCTGGGGCTACACAGGGAGATACTGTGAAAAGAAAAAACAAAACAAAAGAAAAACAACAACAACAGAAACAGAAAAGCAAAAATCAAAAACAAAACAAAGTAATCCTAAACAACAGTAACAAACGAGAACAAACTAAAGAAGTAGAAAGACTCAAGTTGGAAGAACAGACTTCTACAAAGCATATGCAATTGATATCATTTTTAGTTGACCTACTATGCTTTGTTTCCCTCCTATCCACAAAAAGCTTACCATGCTACTTGACAACATATGAAGATTTATAATAATTTTTAAAAACATTTTAGGGCTTGAGATGGAGTTCAGAATTAAATTTTGGAACAGGTAAAAGACACTTAGTTTACATTCACGCCACAAACATTTTAGCATATGGTAACATTAAATGTTCAACCATGCATGCAGACTGGCAGAGGATAAGAAAAGAAAAGACAGTGAAATTAGGTTTTTATTTTTTTATAAAAAGTAGTCCACCTAACAAGGAGCCTTAGATTCTGAACCTCTCCTTGCCCATTTGTACCCATTAGCCAAAACCTTAGATTGTGAGGACTAGCTCTCACCAATAGGCCATGGACCTTAACACAATTACTAAAAACACAAGGAATTAAAAGCAGTGCTAATTACGGTTAGGGGTTCCCACTGCTCAGGTGTGAGTTCCCGTGCACCATTTTTTTAAAAATGAGGTTGTCTCACTGAATGAGTTTAGGTTTGTGTGTACCTCTGAGGAATGCTAAGGTTATTCTCTTCCTAAGACATGACTTCCCTGGTTCAGAAAAAGGCTCAATGAGTTTGAGAGAGAAGTAGGAGAGATGGGTTTAAGAACAGGAGGAAGAGAGTGCAGAGAAGTAAATTTGATCAAAACACATGAAATTCTCAAATATTAAACTAAAATTTAAAATTGTAAAATAGCATTAAATTTAAAAAATGTTTTAGATTTTAAGGTATTTTAAACGGCATTATAATTCAACGCAATCTTTCAGTTTTATATATTCCTAAATATTTCGAAAAGAGGAGTGATTATGGTTACATGTAAAACTGACTGCCACATGGAAATTAAATAAAAATATTGTACTACACCTGCTATTGTGGAATTGACAAGTAAAAGATGTGGACTATGTTTAGAATAGTTTTGAATTCTACTGGCTGCTGATTGCTTTGCCTGTCCTTGTAAAGCAGAGTTTCTGTTTTGTGAAATCCTACTGTTGGACAGAATGAGAGAGAGTTACAGATTCCAACACTTCTGCATTTGCAGTGTTTCCTAGAGAGAATTTGTTGAGACACTTTCTCTCCCTCTTGTGTGTGTGTCCCTGCGTGCTGTGTGTGTGTGTGTGCGTGTGCATGTGCATGTGTGTGTGTGTGTGTGTGTGTGTGTGTGTGTGATAGTGTATGTCAAGTGTATGCAGTTACCCTTGGAATCCAGAAGAGGGCATCTGATCCCCTGGAACTAGAGCTCCTGGAGGTTGGAAGCTGATAGATCAGAACAAAACTTGCATCTTGGAAAAGTTCAAAAAACAAACAAACAAAAAACAAACAACCTACTGATAATTGCTGAGGCATCTCCTCAGCTCCTTGTGTACATTCTCAGTAATGTTGTAATGGAAACTGCTCACATTTAGTGCCTTCAAATGGGAGTCAGTCATTCTGAAAATGATATATTATTATTATTATTATTATTATTATTATTATTATTATTGTATCGAGTTTAGGCAACAATAAAGCCATGATGGTAAAACTAAAAGTGGTAAGCAAATATAAAAGATTTTTGCTTGCCTATGAACATAATTATTGTAAGGCAATCAGACTGCCAGATACAGTTTTTAGTTAATATCAGATGGCAAGAAAGTAATCTCGTCCTTATCTATAAGAGCTTTATTGCAATATTCCCAGGACTGCCTGAACCCATGGATGATCCTGATCCCTCACACGCTCTTTGCATACATACCAATGGATAAAAGCTTACTCCTGGCTTATGTACAATCGAAGATTATCAAGAAAAGGAGTATAAAAAACAATTATACCACTGTAGTGTAACAAAGCTTCTAGCATTACACAGCAGGGTCACACCTTAGCAGTTGATCTGAGAACAGAGGGTTAAATAGCTACAGCTAAGTAGAGATAATGAAGAAATACTGAAATCCGTATGACCCATATTCTTGTCACAATAAAGCAGGAGTACTGAAGGCTATTACATGACTCAGAATAGCATGTATTTTCATACTTATTAGGTACTTCTGTGATTTTTATTAAATAGTCTCTGATGATAGCTGATCTTGGAAAACTAAATCCACACAAAGTGGTAAAGCAGGCAAAGGGTCCTATACCTCCAGACACTGCTGCTTCCCTGAGCAAAGAGAAACCCAAGGATGTCTCAACAAAACCTCCTTAGGGAATACTTGGTGCTTGGAACTTAAGTTGATCTTTCCCTAATTAGCTTTTATTACTTTTCAGTGCCATCATTGAAGGCAAAGCCATTTGTTTCTCAATTATTTAATTATCTTCCATTACAGAAACTTTATAGATAGAATAATCTTCGCAGCACCAAACTTTCTAGTATGGAAGACCTATGTGCTTCTACTCACAGCTTAGGAGCTATTGATACTTGATGGTTTCTGAAGGGAGAGACATTCAACATTCTTTAAGGATAAAATGTCAACCATGCTTCAGTGGGTGGTCCATGAAACTTGAATGCATGAGCAGCAGAAACTGAATAAGGTAGTTTATTAAAAACAAAATTCACAAAACTAACCTCAGAAATGGTCATAAAGTTGAGAAGCAGTGGATCAATAGAGGGTGGATTTAGGATGAGGTAAACAGAAGAGTGGGAATGAATATGACCAAAATATATTGTATAGGATGAAATTCTCAAACGATTAATAAAAATAGTCTAGACACAGCAAGCTAGAATACTGAGGAAAAACTGATAATAAAATAAAATCTTTGAGATGCTAATTAAATATTTTAATAATAGTAATATTTTGCATAACATGTTAAAATAAACTCATAGGTTTGAAATTGACTTTGCATATGTGTGTATATTCTTTTGAAAGAGTCCTGGGGCCAGACATTTTACCTAGACTATAAAGTTAAGGAAACGCTCACATGGAGATGTGCTGCTAAGCATTTCCATGCTTATTTATTGGTTGAAATAAATACATAGAGTTTTATTCTGTTGTCATGATAAATTAATCTGACCAAAAGCAATAGGATAGGAAAGGGTTTATTTCATCAAAAAACTCCAGATCACAGTACATCATTAAGAGAAGTCAAGACAGGAACTTCAAGACATCTCTTGCCTTTACACAGCATTCCCTCTAACTAAGGGACTCATTTCACAGGCAAAGTACAATAAGGACCTCTGTAGATTGATACCTGACTCAAAGTCTGATGTATACTCAGCTAGCATTTTTAAATAGTACAGAGTCATCTAACACCAAATGGAGAGATGGTTCTGTCCACAGAAGTCTGGGCCTTTCTACATTAATTAACAGTCAAGACAGTTCTCCAAAGACACACCCACAGACCAATATGATCTAATCAATGCCTCAACTGAAGATATACTGATGGATGGCCCTGGGCTGTGTCAAACTGACTTTTAGTCAATTTCTCAAATACATACACTGAGTAAAAAGAACTGGTTAAAACTTTAGCTATACTGGCTGTGTTATACATACCAACATAATACTCTATGATACTTAGAGTTGCTGATTTTCTCAGTAGGTAGTCACTAGGAAAATTGATTTAACCTTAGAGTAACAAATTACATGCACCAAGCTTTCACCAACCATTTTCTGCATGTATTCCCTTGGAGGTGACTAAGAATCTCCGAAATGCCTTACCATACAGCTGTCACCTCTCACCTGCTCCAGAAATAAAACCTAGTGAGATGAAAGTCCCATTTATATGACAAAATCTATAAAGGCCTCTGGGGATGCTTTTAAAACATATTTAAATGGAGCTGAATGATAGCACTTGTTGGGGAACCTCAATGGGACCCTAGCACTCACATTGTCACTTAAAATTTATCTCTAGGTTCATTTTAAGTGTCAAATGCCATAATTGGACCTCTACAACCACCACATGCAGGTGGTATGTTAATATACACATAGACAAACAGATAAACACATATTTTATACACATGGAATAATGAAGAAAATACCTCAACAGGATAGGGTTATTTCAGCCAGGTTGCTGGTATGGAAATCATAGGACAACACTGTGAATTTTCTTCTCATTTTCTATCTTTATATAGGTTCTAGGATTGAACTTGGGTCCTTGGGCTTCAATGAGAAGGGCTTACCCATTGAGCCATCTCACCATCCCAGTTGGGAATACATTTAAATATCTCTGAATTAGAAGGAGATATTCAAATAAAAATGATTGACTACACTCCTGAAGACCCAACAAGCAGCTGAAAGAGTCAGGTGCAGAAATTTGCACCCAATCAATGGACAGAAGTTACTGACCCCTGTATTTGAATTAGGGAAAGGCTGAAAGAAGTTGAGGAGAGTGACCCTGTAGGAGGACCAACAGTCTCAATCTGGAACCACAAGAACTCTCAAACACTGAACCACCAATCAGGCAGCATACAGCAGCTGATATGAGGCCCCAACATATATACAGCAGAGGACTGCTGAGTCTGTGTTCAATCAGAGATGATGCACCTAACCCTCAAGAGACTGGGAGGCCCCAGGGAGTTTAGAGGTTAGGTGGGCTGGGGTTTGGGTGTGGGACATCCTCATGGAGACAGGGGGTGGGGAGGAAGTATGGGATGTGGAACAGTCAGAGGGAGGGTGGGGGAATAAAATCTAGACTTTAAAAGTAAATAAATAAATAAAACGATACTCTCAACTTGACATTCATATGTTTCAGTGGATAGGAAGAAAGTAGGGGTGTATATCTAGTCTCCTACCTCTTACAGAATTCCCTTAAAGACTTTGATATTTTTTACATCTCATTGATTCAGAATAACATCAACTAACATTACTGATGACCATTTTCAGTTTTGATATCCCAGTGATATATAAAAGTAAAAATTAATAGGGAAAGTATGATAAAAATTCGTAAATTGATTAATTAAAAACCATTGAGAGAAAGGGTAAGAAAGAAGTGTAAATGGAGACACTATATCATGGTTCCATTTTTGGAACTATCTCCCTCCAGAATTAGAAAAATCTGTGATTGCTATGAATTCTAATAATGAACCCAGAGAGAAAGACTTCAAAATAGAGCATACTAGCAAAATTACAATCTTTTATTTTTTAAATTATTTGTCTGGACCTTTTATTTTTGATACTAAAGGTCTATTGCTTATACATAATCTGTTTTTTGATTTCTAAATTTTTGGGGATTTCTGAGTCTGTATCTGTTTCTTGTGCTTTTTCTTTGGCTCCTTTTTCCTCCTGTCTGTTTTATCCTATTATGTTTATGTTATATTATTTTACTTTTTGGTGTCTATTTTCTTTTTTTTATTTATTTTTTGTATGGAATAGAGTTTATTTGGGACATGGGAAGTAGAGGAGGGAGGAGAGAGAGAGAAAGAGAGAGAGAGAGAGAGAGAGAGAGAGAGAGAGAGAGAGAGACCAGGAATACATGGAGAGAGAAGGTAGAAGGGGAAGGGGAGAAAGGGGTCAGAGAGAGAAGGGGCAGAGAGTAAGACCTAGGTATTTGTTTTCTAATGAGAGAGAAAACAAAAGGATGTGGATTAAGGAGGTGGGGAAGTGGAAAAGACATGGGGGACTTAGAGGAGGGGAAATCATGGCTGGAATGTATTGTATAAAATTCCTGTTTTTAATTAAATAAACATTGTCTTACTTTTTAAATTACGTGTGTGTGTGTGTGTGTGTGTGTGTGTGTGTATGTGTGTGTGTGTGTGTGTGTGTGTGTATGTGTGTGTGTGTACACATTAGTACCTTGTTCACAGAGTTCAGAAGAGTCCATGTCCTGTGAGGATGGAGTTACAGCTGGTTATCAGCTGTCCCATACAGATCCTGGGAAATGAACTCATGTTCTGTTCAAGAAAAGTACAATAACAGTAATGTCTCTAACTAAATATTTCTTACTTACCTGTTTGTAATACTTTATTTACATTTCAAATGTTTTCCCCTTTCCAGGTCTCCCCTAATTAAATGATTTTTTTTACTTTTATTTGCACTTATTATTGTTAAATCACATTGGTCTCTGTCATTTGACATGTTCTTGGGCTTATAATTCCTGTAATCTCAGGATTTACAAAAATTGTCATCTATTCTCTCTAGATGCCTTCATTGCCCTGGTTCCTTGAAGTTTCTACTGCTGTGAGCTGCATACTGTTTTTTTCCCTATCACCTTCAAGAGGGATCTCTAGAAGCACTACATGATTACTTTTCATCCAGTTCACACATTCAGTTTCTATGCCAGAGGTTTCTATCTCTCCATTCTCCACTCCTAATTCAACAAAATACCAGCTATACTATAGCTTGGGAAGTAAATACAATGTCTTCTGTCAAAGAGAAGAACACACTGCTTCCTCAGTAATCTCAACACACCCATCAGGCTAACTTTCAAGCTCTAATCTTGTTATTTTAATGTTACTTTGTGATTTATTAGAAGTATAATTATTTTGGATAATTTTTGTCAATTTATTTAATCTTTGACAATTTCATATAGGTATATAATAAATCTTGGTAATTTTCACAATCCCCTATTACTGTCTATCAACCTACCTATTCACCACCTAAAATATCTGTTCCCCGAAAGCATGCCCCAACCTTAATGTCTTCGTGAGTGTGAGGGAGAACTACTCCTGAGTTTACTTAAGGCCACTAACATGAGTATGGGATCTCTAGGCTTTAACTACCTATAATGAAAGCAGCCTTTCTCTGACTCCTGTGTGCCCTTTCGTTGGCCTTTAATAAAAGAAGGGTATTTGACCTATATGACTCCCTGATATCTGTGAGACCAGTAGAGTAGCAGTCAGTTGATTCTGTCACCTTGTTCTTGAAGAGACTTTGATCCCTCTGTCATCTCCAATCCCTCTCTCCCTTCCTTTAGAGAGTTCCACTTTAAACTCTGTATCTTCTCTCAACAGTTGCTGGATAAAGTCCCTCTGGTTTCTCCGATGACAGTTAAACTAGGCTTTGGTCCCAGCACAACCTTGAAGACATGATAAACCACAGGTCAGAGTTTTTGTGGCTGATTCCAGTTCCTCCACTTGAGGACTTGCCTGGCTATAGAAGGTGGCTGGTTCAGGCTCCATGTTCCCATTATTGGGGTATTCTCTAGTATCATCCTCACAGATTACAGGAAATTTTCAGTGCACTAGGTTTCTACCTCTCTCTCCAAATGCCTTTCCAGTTCCAGACATTTCTCTCAATATTCATCCACTCTACCTTTCCCACTGGAGCGACCTGATCTCTCCTGGTCCCATGCTCACCTGCCCCTAGTCCACCTACAAAATCTATTCTATTTTCTCCTCTCAGTAAGATCTTTGAATGTCTTTTTAAACCCTTCTTATTACTTAGACTCTCTGGGTCTGTGGATTATAACATGATTATCCTTTACTTTACAGTTGGCTAATATCCATTTATGAGTGAGTACATACCATGTTTGTCTTTCTGAGACTGGATTACCTTACTCAGAATCAATCTCTCTCTTTCTCTTTCTCTCTCTCTCCCATTTTTTCTCTTTTCTTTTTTTACTTTTTTGTAGTTTAATCTTTGCAAGAAGATTTCATGACATCAATTTTTTTAAACAGCTAACTAATACTCCACTGTGTAAAAGTACTTCTTTTAAATCCATTCTTTGGTTGAGAAACATGTAGGTTATTTCAAATTTATGGCAATTATCAATAAAGCTGCTGTCTGCATATATATATGTTTGTGTAGCTTGGTGTCCATGTAGGATTCCAAACAGTGACAATGGAGACCATCTCTAACTCTGTTGCCTGCCTTTGAGATCATTTTCCTCTTAATAGGTTGTTATGTCTAGCATTGATGTGAGAATCCTTGCCTACTCTTATTGTACCTTATAATGTTGTATTTGGTTTATTTCCTTGAACAGCCTTCTCTTTGAGGCGAGTTGAAAGGGGAATGGATCTGGGGAAAAGGGAGGTGGGGAGGAGACTTGGGGAAGAGGAGGGAGGGGAAACCTCAATCAGGTCATACTATATGAGAAAACAATAAAAGGAAAAAATGTCATTTGAGAGTGCTGAAGAAAATTCCAACCAAACCCCAAAATATTTTGTATAAGAGCCCAAATAACATATTTTCTTCTGAGACCAAATGACCCAAAATTGATCTTGTTGGATGTATTTCATTCCCAAGATATAGCCTATTCATCCATGTGAGATAGACTTTCCAATCATGGGGTAGTTTCCTACCAAATTATCAGGCATTTCTACCTCCTCACTCAGCAAATGAATTAAAAATACTTTACACAAATATTTTTGAATCTCTAGTTAACATTTTGTGTCATATTTGAATATAGAGCATTGGAAACGAAAAGTTCCAGCGCTCTTAGAGAAGGTTCAGCCTACTTCCACATTATTAATATGTTGTTCAAACAGGTGCCCCAAAGTTCATCTTAAATATCACCAGGGATCGTTTTAATGGTTTCATGTATTTTAAAGCTATTTTAGTTATTCCTTTTTCATAGAGTTAAAGCAGCATGTTTTCAGATAAAATTGACTCATCTAAGTTATATAAAAGAGAAAGATGTGGCCTATTTTAAAATAAAACTTGGAAACTTTATTTCAGCATAGTGAATAGCTCTTACAAGAACAAAGCACAAAATCATGGTGACAATGGTGGGCTCCTTCACTTAATATCAGTGCTAATATTGATATCCTTAAAGGGAAAACTATACACAGAGGCACTGTCATCCATCTGAAATGAATGGATCTCATTAGTTGTCTTAGGATAAGCTCATTATTCTTTCATTTGGCAGTTGAGCAAAGGTCTCTCTCCATATATTTTCTTAGCACTGAGATTCATCATGAATTTTTAGGGTGCCACTTTTATGACAAAGGCACTCTACTGACATACATAATAGTTGTGGGTGCGTGTATACACCATAGCGGTATTCTCCAAGGTGATAGGACACTTCACTTTGCAAGAATGGTCATTTCCAAATTGCACAAATGTGCCATTTACTCAAAATGTCCACTCTCCTGTCTCATGCAATTCTCAAGGCCAGATTCCTCTTTCACTTTCACTGGATGCCATAGCCTCTCAGAAAAGACGAAGTAACCAGAAGAGTACTCTCCTTTCTGCTAGCTTCTGAACACACTTAGCTCTCTGTGTAGAAGCTCAACTACTTTGTTTTCAACTATCACATTACCCTCAATAAAAATATCTGATTGTGTGACCTAAATTCCACCCTTTTAGCATCTATTAGGATGACCCTCTAGCAACTGCTGTCACTTTTCTTGAACAAGTATCACCTTATTTAGTAAAGCACTATCTACACATTACATGCTAAAATGTTCTTTATGAAAAAAGAAAAATCAGTTGAGTTTCTTTCTGCAGTTATGCAAAAACTTTTAACCGAACAAAAACAAAACGGTGAGAATAAATGACTGTTTGTGCTCAGTTCAAGATGGGATCCCTTTACCAGCAACCCCCACCCCCACCCCAGGCTCCTAAAGTTTGGAAAATAGCATGAAAAAGTAAGCAAAAATAATTTGAGAGTTGGAGGATGGGAAGGAATATTGTGAAGTGCTCTCTTCTAAACATAGCATGCCTTTTGTGCTCATGAACTCACAAAAATTATGGCAGCTTGAGAAAGACCTACTTTAGGTCAAGGCAACCAAAGGTCATCTCAGCATCAATGAAGGAGGAGCTATTGGTATTTTATGACTTTTAGGGGGGAAGAAGCACTTTCATTTGGATGTGACAAAAAGTAGGTTTCAGGCTCTAGTGGATAGCTTCACACCCATGCACATTAGAGAAACAATATAAATGAAGGTATTAATAGAAAAGAGAACATTTAGAAGGGGATATATTGGGGTGATCCAGAATGAGCTAGAGGGAAAATGGGAAGGAATATGACCATTTTCAATATCTACATATGCAAAATTTCAAACAATAAATTTAATATTTTTTGCATTTGACCTATATCCATGTTCATCAATAGTTACCATGTCTTCTTGTTGTTCCTTTGATTGTAATTCCTCTCCTCTTTTCTCACACTTTCTTGATTCCATTTTAATCATACTTCTGTTAATTCAGGGGATCCCAAGCATCATTGTGATCTCTATGTTACTATAATCAGTGTCCTGTTCTCAAGACTGTGAACTGATCCAAGCAACATTACAGGGACATCTTTGGCCACATTCTTCACCTGGACTCTGAAGTAAGGTTTCCACAGTACGCATATATTGAGGAACCAGGATCTGAATCTCCTGCATGGATTTCTCTTATGTTTAAATACATATACTTAGTTGGCTATTTGACATTTTTACTTAGATGTCTCATAGGCATCTGACGTGTATTCTACAAAGTAATTAATTGTATGCACTAAACTGACTAAGTTATGCTGCACAGGTGTTTGTTCACGCATGATTGTAGGTGTTGCTGTTATCCTTTAAGATACAATTAATATTCAAATGAATATACTCTGACTAAAACAAATTACCCTTTATATTGCATTGGAAACTTACCTCATTATTCAGATGCTTTATATTCAAGATCTAGTGTCTCTGGAGACTAATGAATTCTTCCTTTGGATTCAAAACCACAGCAATATTGCGTGCTAAATTTTATAGCTTGCTGGCCTCCATCACACTGTTTTGGCTAAATTATCCTTTATTTATTTATTATGTGATTATGCACATGTGTATACATATATGTGTCATGGTGTACTCATAAAGGTCTGAAGACAGCTGTGGGGGGTTGGCTGTCTCCTTTGCTTATGTGATTCATGGGAATCAAACTTGGGATGTCAGGTTCAGTAGCAGATACTTTCTGTGCTGACCCATCTCACTGGCTATGGCTACAAGTTTTAGACTTGTCATCTACTACCCAAGTAGCACTTGAGCTAGTTTTAAATTCATTGTGAATTCTTCTCTCTCTCCTTCTCTTTTTCTCCTTCCATCTCCCTCCCTTTCTTCCCTTCTATTTATACACCTATACAAAGATATATGTGCATATACACATAGAAAAATTAATATATACATTCATATATCCACCTTCATTCTTCCATTATTTGTGCTAACAGAGAAAAATTATGTTTGTCAAAGACTGAGTTCTTGATGTCTCTGGTAGAATTGCTTGCCAAAAGCGAGAGAGAAAAAGTGTCATCTGAGGATATTTCTGAATGTTTATGAGAAAATTTCAAGAAATCATGATAAGAGTATCGTGGCCTCATTTTTCCAAAACATGGAATTGTTCTTGGACTATCCCAGGGGATAGCAAACAAGAGGAAGTTTACTTTAGATTATTCATTACAACATACTATTGTTATTTATTGATATGCCTCTGTAGAAAAACATGTTCTTGTTTCATGTGGATTGTCCTTGTGATTATATACTTTATTCATGTGACTTTTCTAAACCTTCAGAGTATAAATTGTCTGATGCTCTGAGTAAATTGCCAATTGCATAAGACTTAGGTTGCCTCATTTGTAGGCTCCATTCTCTCAAGGTCCAACCACCAACAAAAACAGTAAACACTTGCTTACCCCACAATTTCTATATTATAGTAGTTAATATGTTTTTTTTTCTCAAAAGGAAACAAAAGAATAAAAAAGGGGGGAACTAAAACAAAAAATGTAGAGTCATGCTTGAATCAGCTGTTCCTTTCACACATCATTTCCAATACATCACAGAATCTTGTCAGCTCTATCTTCAAAATTATTTAGACGGATGATCTGTCTTCACATTGCTACCATGAACTTTATCATGTAGAGCTGTCAGATTTTCAAAGCCAATGCCACACAAGTCAGAGAGGCAAAGATCAATGTTCCTATTGAGCCAAATAAATTGTAGAGAACAAAATTAAAGTAGTGGGATAACCACAGTGGTCGTTTGGTTCTATATCTAGGAAATAAAGATGCTTTCTGTAAAATCTAACAGAAAACACTAAGCTTCAACTAGGAGATGTGAGGTATCAAGGATTTAGAGTCTGTACAGAGTTGAAGAGGAAAGGTTCCTAGTATAACCAGACTGAGCTAGAGTTTTTCCAAAAAAAAAAAGCCAAAAAAGTTCTTACCATGTTTCTATGCCACCTGCTTTAGTTGTATTCAGGCATGGCTCCAATGTCATTAAGTCAATTGCACTAACATCTTACTGAGGAGGCTATTGACTCAAGTTGAGTTGCTTTCCCCTTAAAAAAACATTAAAGTTTCACCAACCAATAATCAGTATCCTGACTAGATTTTTTGCTTTCATTTATCTATTTATTTATGTCAACTTGACCCACCTTGTCAAGTTTTCTAGGAAGAAAATGTCAGCTGATAGTCTCCATCAGGTATCAGAAAATTTGGAGGGCATTTTCGTGATTAGTGATTGCTATGAGAAATACCAGACCTCTGTGTATGGTGTCACCCCTGGATTGGTGATCCTGGGTAGCATCAGAAAGCATGGCGAGCAAGCCAAGGAGAGAAAGTGTTCCTTTATGACCTCTGTATTAGCTCTTGTCTTGACTTCACTTCATAAAAGACTGTAAGATTTAAGATGAAAACATTTTCTCCCCAAGTTTCTTCTGGTCATGTTTTTTTTTATCGAAGCAATAGAAAGCAGTAAAAGACGATTAGAATGCAGAGCTATTCCAATTAACCCTTCTCTGAAATCCCAAGGCACACTCTGTGCCACTTGAAAGTGAAGGCAATTAATCAATCTGGATTCAATCAATCCTAAAACTACCTGATTACTTACATCTATGACTAGGCTAAGGCGACTGTCTAATTGACAACCACCAAAGAGAATTTTTCTTGGCAGTATAGTCTGTAATAAAATCCAGTAGTGAACAGAAAAAATTGTGTTTGCAATTATGGAAGGATACCTTGAAAATTAATTAAGTAGACATTCTCAGAAGATGAAGACTGTTATAAGTCTAATGAAAGCTACCATTTTAGTTGCATATTTCTGTAATATGTTTTTGAAGCATTCAAAGATAATGTGATACTCTATAATTAAGGTAATATTGATATACAAGTGCATGATAGAGGTAAATATATATTTAAAATTTATTGAAAAATATTTTCATTAATAAACCAACTTACATTATATATTACATTATGATTATCAAATATTCAGAAAATTGAAACAAAATATAAATTATGGTATACATATTTACCTACAATCTATTATATAGATTTATTATATCATGAGTTATTTTCCTCTGACATCAGGTCCTGATCCCTACTTTCACATACACATTGGTAAACTCCACTTAAGTTTGGCCTGCATATATTTTATGCCAATGGCAAGAACAAAGACAAGCAAGATCTTCATTTTGTGCATTAGCAGAAAATTAAGGGAAGTGCATATATTTGAGTACTGCAGTCCGTAGAACTTTGAAAAAAAAAAGGTGTGATGAGGTTTCTGGACCTGTGCACTTGGCAAGCTTTCATCTGTTCAAGTCCTGGCATTCAGCCCTTAATGGGCCTTTTAATTAATGCAGGCCTTCGTACTTCTCATTTTGCTTTACCCAAGATCTTATACTCAAGGACAGACTAGAGATGAGCCCTGTAGAAATGGCTAGTATGATAGAGAGGATTGACGCACATGCTACTGATGCCAAGACAGAAACAGAAATAACTGTTAGTGTGAGTCTCTGCTCTAAAATGAGTCCAGGAAGTTCCCTCGGGGCATTAAGACTTGAATTGATCATATAGGTAGTCATATAAATCTAGTAGCAGTGACAATGAAATTGACCAAGGGAAGAGAGTTAAATGTAAAAGAGAAGGGGAATGGAGTGAGAAAATAAGAAGAGGACTAGAAAAGGTAAGAGGAGCAAGGGCAGTGGGAAGAGGAAGACAAAAGAGGATAGCAAGGAGGAGCAAGAAAAGGAAGAGAATGACGAGGAAGGGGAGTATACTGGGGAAGAAGGAAAAGAGGAAGAAGAGAAGGAGAGAATAAGAATGGGAAAAACATAAGAAAAATGCATTGGGCCAATGAGCAAGGTAAGAGCAGAACATAAACTGTCCCTCTCCTTGGGAATCAGGTCAGTCAGGGTAGAACAGCGACTAGTTCCCAGCCTAGGGATGAAGAGCAAAAGGAGCACCACGAGTATTCGGGTATGTTCTGTGGAAAGCAATATGCCCTCTCATCAGAGATCATGGCACTCTATACTCTTTGCTTCAAAGCCTTTTCTACAGTCAGAGTTACACTTTGGGATCTGGCTTGGGACATTTCCCTACAGTTTTATGATCTTTGGCACATTCTTTCCTCAAAGTGAAGATTTCTTGTTCATTTTTTAATTACTCTACCTTTTGTTTAGACTTTATGGGATTTATTAATCATTTAAGCAAAGCTAATTTCAGATTTTCTTTAAAAAGATACTACTATCAGAGTTCCAGGAACAAAGTCAAAGACATTCAAGAATGTCTATTGATATGGAATACATCTCAGCATCAAAAACTGCTATAAAAAATGTACATTGTAGAAATAAAAGCTTATGCACCAACAATTTCTTCTGCCATGTAGGGTACACAGTCTATTCATTATCCATTTAGGTGGCATTAACTTTTCCTGCTGGGAAGTAAAATAAATGCTAGGATAAAACCAAAAGCAAGAGAGACCTGCCTGCTGCCATACACTATAGACACCTAGATGCCAGCTTACCACCATACCACACAGCATGGGCAGAGGAAGGCACCTAGAGCCCTGCAAGTCACATGTCTCACCATTATAATGTGCAAGTATGTGGTAGACAGATCAGAGAGAAAAAGAGGTAGAACAGTCTGAGCTTTATGAAGAGAAATGTAACTGGGACCTTGAAGGTGAAGAGGATTAGCTTGTTATGAGTAGCCATCCCCACTACCTGAGACCATGATAACATTCCAGCCTGTACTTCCATTTGGCATCAGGGGTCTGTCATTCTCCGTGATTAATGTTATCACTAGAGACCATGTGGATGTTCCTGGTCTGAGAAGCTGCCTGGCAGTAGCTGTCCAAGGGCTGTCTAGAACTGATCTTGCCCCTTATTGGCTTGAGCATAGTGGAGGGCTGGCTCCCTCTCTCACCACTGTGGAGGGTATAACTTGCACATTGCCCAGGCAGCCCAATGTAGCTGGCCGCAGTGGAGAGGGAACAGATGATGCAGCTCTGAGGGTGTGAACATAGGAGAGCTGACCTCACCACTTGTCTGCTTTGATGTGGTACAGGTAAGACCCTCCATTCTCTTGTCCCCCACTTATGAAAGGAAGGAGAGCGGGCCCCATGGGTCATGAGAGAGGATGAAATAGCCTTGCTCCTCACTAGATGCAGCATTCGAGAGAGCAAGCCCTGAAACTTGCCTGATCAGGGCAGTAAACCTGCCATAATGGCAAAAGCATGGGTGAGCCAGCTGACCTAGAGGGACTGAGTACGTGAGAGCTTGCCCAACCCTCGACAGCTAGGAGAGTGGCCCCTAGTTCTTGACCAGACAGCAGAGTGGAGCTGGCTATGGTGGCATATGTGCAGGTGAGCAAACCCCAACGCATGAGATTGGGAGAGCTGCCCCTGTCCCCTGTGGTGGTGGTATTGGATGGTCTAGCCAGAACAGTGCTGGTGTTGTGGATAAGAGAGAGCCAAAGCCTGAGGGCTTACCAGCTCAGCTAACACCCAGACCCAGATACAGGGCTTTGAGTTGGGCCACCCCAAAATGGACATGATCTCTTAACTGTTGGAACAGGTGAAAGGACTGGTACTGCTAATCCAAAGCTGCAGGATCTCCATGGCACACATAACAGGATAACAGAGAGGAGTCCCAGTAAGGCTCCAATACTGATAGCATGGCAGAAGCCAGACGCCTTGAATGAGACTAATGACTCATTGCTTTGAACATTTGCAAGGGAAGATGTGTGGACAGAGGGTTATATTGTGGAGCATACTCTGACACACTACAGCTTCCACAAAAAGAATTCTTTATGGTTTTTTTTTTTTTGCTTATTTTTATTTATTTAATTTTTTTTTTGCTTGTTTTTTATTTTCTTTGCTGGGGGAGGTTGCAAGAGCAGAGATCAGATTTGAGGGGACTGAGAAATGAGGGGAACTGAGGTGTATGAAATGAAACTCACAAAGAACCAATAAAACATTGAAAAAGAAGAGAAATACAAAGTGCTTTGCCTAGAAGTCAGCAGGACGTGACTCTAATAGGAGAAGATAGAGTTCTAGGGCATGCCTTCTTCTCTCCATATGTGGGCAAGGTATTTCCCTTCTCTTAGAACGCGTCCACTCTTTCATCAACGGTAGTGTCAGACACATCACTGATGAAGGCAGCCTGTTCAAGAATGAAGTAGGATCCTGCAATCTCATCCATTCTTATACTCATCAAAATAACAGAAATTTGATGTAAGAAAAACACACAGTTTGTTAACATAATTCCCAAGAGTTCCTCTTAAACTTGACGGACTCATTAGGTTTGTAAAATGAATGGGAATGATCAATGTACTTTCTCATACTGTCATGTGAGATCCCCAATCAAAAATATACGTGTGTGTGTGTGTGTGTGTGTGTGTGTGTGTTGGTGTGTGTAAAGTATATATACATGAATATGCATATATAGGCACACATGCATGTGTATCTATAAAATTGTAAGTAAATGTATTTAAATGTGTTTATATTGTTCCCCCACCCACCCACCCATCCTTTCCTATCTCCCTGCCTTGGAATTCTCCTACACTGGGGCATCTAGACATCATCATACCAAGGGAGTCTTCTCCCATTAGTGCCTGACAAGGCCATCCTCCACTACATATGCTACTGTAGCCATGGGTCCCTCCATGTGTACTCCTTGGTTGATGGTTTAGAGCCTGGGAGCTCTGGTGGTTGGTATTGTTGTTCTTCCTATGGGGATGCAAACCCCTTTAGCTCTTTCAGTCCTTTCTCTAATTCCTCCATTGGGAACCCCATGATCAATCCAAAGGTTGTCTGGGGCTGGAGAGATGGCTCAGTGGTCAAGAGCACTGACTGATTTTACAGGGGTCCTGAGTTCAGTTCCCAACAACCACATGGTAGATCACAACCATCTATAATGGAATCCGATGCCTTCTTCTGGTGTGTCTGAAAACAGCAACAGTGTACTCACATATATAAAATCAAGGTAACCCTTAACTCAGTAGTTCCCCTAGCTTTCTGCTTCTGCACATTGCACACAATGACTCTTCTAAGAGTCCCAGTGTTTTGACTTAGTTTTACTAGTATATAATTTTATGTATTCTGTACATTTTTATCCAAGAACCACTCTCAAATGTTGTGCAAAACTTATTTCATAACTTCAATAATTTTTTCCTTTCTGGGGTCCCAATATTGTTTCTAATTCATTTTCCAATAATTTCTTCAAACTTCCTTTGCAAGTCAAGCATTAATCTGGAACTACCATTGTGCAGCTATTGCATTGTTTCCAAGAAGAGAACACACAGATGCACTTCAGCCATTAGGACTGTGCTGTACTGTGTCCCTATGCCTCAAATTTAATTGTTTAAGAATCATTACATCAAGGAACATCTAGTTTCACAGAATTCACCAGAGCAGAATGAGAAAGAAACAGGAAAGTCAGATAGAATAATTATGTACCCCAAGACCAACTGAAAAACAGTCACATTCAAATGAAATCTATACAGTTGTTGTCAAGGGCTAGGGTTAGGAGAAATGGAAACAACTGGTTTTTTACAATGTATATATATATTACCTGTATATAAATATATGTAAGTATGTATGTGTATTTGTAAATTTGTATGTATAAATTTTTCAGAGTACCAGAGGCATTAGTTGTGAGGGTGAATAGCAAAAGGTGATAACTTTTTTTAGAGAACTCCAAAACAGCAGGAATCTGGAATTTGAAAGTGATGACTAAGATGTTCAAGCTCTTACCACCTCAAACTACCTCCAGCCCACCATGCTGAAATGGTGGAGAAATCCACACCTGGATTTCAGTCAGAAACTAAGCTGTCCTGGAGTTGTATACACCCAGAGGATCTGCAAAGTGTATTCCTGATGGCCAATCAACAATTCATTATTTCACTTCATCATGCAACAGATGCAGCTACAGCTGCCGAGTCATGACAATAAGGATCTTTCTAATTCAGATATATTTGTCTTACTTGCATACATTGTTCTGATCACAAAGTATTATTAACTTACTGTAGATGAGCTTAAAAAGTCGAAGGAATTTAAATAAGAAATCTTAGTTACTCTTCGATTGCTGGGAAGAGACACCCAAAACAAGGCAACTTCGTTTTTAAAAGCCTTTAATGTGAAGGCTCTCTTAGAGATTTAGAGGGTGTTTACATGATCGTCATGGTGGAGAGTAACAGGAACACAGGAATGGTGTTGAAGCATTAGCTGAGGACTTACATATTATTCATAAGCAGGAGGCATAGAGTGAGAATGGGACTCGCATGGGCTTTTGAAACCTTGATGCCCACCACAGTGACCCACCTCCTCCAACAAGGACACACCTCCTAATCTTTCGCAAAACAGTTCCACCAACTACAAATGAATTATTTAATTATATGAGCCTATGGGGATATCCCCCTTTAAACCAGTACAATATACACCTTCTTAGACATAGATACCTTACCTTAGGGTCTGAGTACCAAGAAGACTACAGCATTTGCTGCTTCAGACACTCACACCCTGAAGTTACCTGATTATAATGACTCACAGTTTCTATTTTCTTATCTGTTTCTTGTGTTTTTCTTTTTGTCTTTTCTCTACATTACAAGAGTAATCAAATAGATGGCCAGTCACTGCCCTTTAAAAAAAACTTTAGGACTAGAGATGTGAAATAAGTTTACTTTACACTCTCTTTAACCATGCTACAGAAACCTGATTCTTCTGTTTCATCCTAAGGTGATATCCTCTTGTGAATGAGCCATTTCTAAGATGATAAAACTTCATATTACTGATGACCACATATCATAAAAACTGGAATGTAGACACTGTATGCATGGGAACTGAGAGTAGAAATACCGTGAGTCCTATAATATTTATTTTCTCTCCTTCTCTCCCACCTTTCTGTATCTCTGTTTCTGTCTCTCTATTTCTATCTCTGTCTCTGTCTCTCTGTCTCTCTCTGTCTCTGTCTCTCTGTCTCTCTGTGTGTGTGTGTGTGTGTGTGCGCGCGCTTGTGTGTGTGCATGTGTGTGGGATGGGGGTAATAACATGGCACATGGAGAGAGCTCAGAGAACAACTTGTACAGCCAGTATCTTTTTTTACCATGGAAATTTTGGGGATTAAACTCAGGTCATCAAGCATGACATCAAAGATCTTGCCTACTGAGCCACCTTACTTGTCAACATTATAGTATTAACATTAAGACAAATATTAATAGTCACATATCTTTCATTGTTCCTGGTGTACGAAGGACTGCATACTAAGTCCCCAGCAATCTATGGGAAGCAACAATCTGCTATTTCTACACTGAGTAGCCATATTTTACAAGTACAAAAGGTTATTCCCCTTAACAGTAACATTCTATCATCTTGATTCTCTCAAATAACAAGAGTTAAGATCAAAAGGAAAGGTCTTCTTATTATGTATTAAATATATAAGCATGGGCATACACACTAAAAATGCCTTAGTCACTTATATGAAGGAAATCTCCTAAACAAAGGATCCAACACTGGACTAATGGAAGTATTCAGATGATTTCACTTAAAATAAATTGTTCAGTATTTCTTCCAAGAGTGGACAAGTCACATGGAAAGAATTTAGATAAAATGTATTTCAAAAATCATTGTGAACAATTCTCACAAATTTAAATTCCATCAAATCTATAAGTTCATACACCTGATTTACTAGTGATTTATTTGAATGGTAATGTCTGTCATTTTAATGAAATTGCTTAAAAAGGATCTATTTTTATATGAATATAAAAATGTATAGTTTAATTACTTAGCTATTAAAATCCATACAAATACTATATTATGATCCAATTTAACTTCTCCCACTGTTATAATAAAACTGCTGTATTGGTAAACATTTCATGAATGCCAGTTGTTGCCATCTACAAGTAGTCAATTATATCTGAGCAGTCTTTCTCAGAATCAACCTCACAAATTGTCACTAGTCACCACTAGCTTCCACTAGCTAGGATTTGGAGCTTTTAGTAATTGGATTTGCAATTTGGAGCAATCCTTTATTTGGGGACAACATCATTTGTTGTTGTTTGTCATTGATTTCCTTCATTTAATGATCACCTCTGAAGCATTTTTCTGTGGTCCAGAAACTATGTGGAGTGTAGAGGTCACAGAATTTATGAAAGCACAAAAGAAATAAAAAACTATGTACATGGCATTTCTCATTTTAGAGACAACCTGAAGAGGAGTTGGCCCAAATCACTTCAAAAGAATACATTTTAATATTCTTAATGTTTTCAGGAATATCTCAATCCAGTCCTTAAATAAATCCTTGCTTGTAATTAGCCATTATATAAATGCCCATACCACTAGAACACACATTCCATTGACTACAGGTTTATCAGATAAAATTTGTCAGAACACAATTGCGGAGGCAAAAAAATACAATGTACACACACACACACACACAATACACACAAACACACACACACACCGAACACACACACACACACATACACCGAATACACACACACATACACACACACACACACACACACACAGACTACTCCATCAAGTCCATACCTCTTAATAATGCCACTCCCTGGGCCAAGCATATTCAAACCAAAGCAGTTGTCTATTAGCTTTTAATACTAGCAAAATAATGAAAGTAACAAAATAAACATATTTATGTGAGAAAGGAAAGCTAGTATTGAAAGTGAAAACCCAGATCCTCCACCTAAGAAATGAGAAATGTAAACCATATGCTACAAATTTAACCCACATACACTGCAAAGAATAATGTCTGAATTCTCAGGGTTTGTCTTCTGTACTTCTAACAAGCAGACATCACTCTCCTAGAAAGTTTGGTTATGTAGATAGTAGTTAGAAAGGTCATGCCTTGAACTTTCTATGAACTTTCTTATGAAGATGAGTGAGTATTCAGCTCCTCAGACAACAGCATGAGGCAAAAACTCAATAGGAGAGCACTTGCCTATCATGCAATAGCATCTCCAGTTCCCCAAATAAAGAAATCAAATATAAACATAGAATGATTGTTTAGTCCTTGAGATATTTCCAAGTCTCCATAAAGTATTCATCTGCCTAGTCAACCAAATAAAAGGCATTAGCATGTAAAATTGCTTAGTCATAACTGGGAAGGAAATTCACCTGGTAGAGCTCCTCCCTAACACACAGGAAATCTTGAGGCTGTTTCCTATGACTGCAAAAACCTGGTGCAATGGTGCAAACATGTAATCCCAGCATGAAGGAGTAAGAGGCAAGAGGCTATAAGGGAATTCTCGTTCAGCCTTCCTTACATGAGATCCTACCCCAAAATGACAGAATCTTTGACCATCCGTACCTAAGCTCTCTCAAACCACGTCTACTTAAACTACATCCCACAATCTTATAGACAATGTAATTTTGCATTCCATCATTTAAGACACTATTGAAATTCTATGCAGTTCATGTGCTTTGCCATGGTATGATACTGATTTTTTCCTTAATTACCAAGTTATCTGAATGTTGAAAAGCTGTTACTTACATGGGAGTACAATAGCATTTTCCACTTATATTTCTCCTTTAATGAAATACTCTGAGATTTGCACCACATGAGAATCTCACAATTTACATATAATTAAATCAAAAGGAAGCAAAGAAAAATCGCAAAGCAGAGGCCAAACAAATTAATCTAGTTTTCTATCAGAATATTAATGAATGGTGAATATAAAATTGTTGTGGTATTTAATTTAACAAAGGAGTTATGTAAGATAACTATTGGCTAAATGCCTATGCAGGACTTCTGAATTTTAATATTTGTACTCTATTATAATGTTTGAAGCAAGTATGAACACTATAGGATTATAAAAATGAGTACTAGGTAAATATTTGGAGACACAAGCATTTCAACGTAAGATAAGAGACAGAAATTGAAAACAAACTCAATAGAAAAAGCCTCAAATATTATCTTGAATGTTAACACTAATTTGTTGTATTTTAGTTATACAGAGAACTAGGAAAATAGCTCAGAAGGTAGATGTAGCTGTGACAGGAGCATGAGGACCCTAGTTTAAATCCCCAGCACCTACATACAAAGAAGGGCATGACTACGTGTGTGCATATAACTCCAGGAAAGTGGAAGGAAGAAAGAGGACTTCTGTGGCTGGTTTGCTGACTGACAGATCCACTCCAGATTCAGTAAAAGGTCATCTCAGTGAAATAAGGAGGAAGATGAATGAGCAAGATATTTGATATCCTCCTCTGGAGTTCATGCTTATACTAGGATGCACATACAAATGCACATATACTCCACACATATACATATATAAATAAATGATTTTTAATATGGGTATGTGTGTGTGCATTTGTGTGTGTGTGTGTGTTTGTGTGTGTGTGTGTGTGTGTATGTATATATGTCCCTAAAATTCCTATATATTGTCATTTTATATCCAACTCAAAGTAATTAAGATGTTTTGGGAATGGGATAATTTGCTGTTAGCTTGGAACTGTGACTAATAATAACACATTGTTTTGTGGGCTGGTGAGATGGCTTGGCATGTAAAGGTGCTTGCTGCCAAATTTGCTGGCATGAGTTTGATTCCCAGAAACTCATTAAGGGAGAAAAAGAGAACTGACTCCTATAAGTTACTTTCTAATGTGCATTGTAGCACTCATGTGTATACACACACAATAAGTAATTAGCAAACACATAAATAAAGCATTAAATTTTCATAGGAGACTGAAAAATACAGAGGACAAAGGCATGAGGAAAGACCAAGACAGAGAGAACATGAGAGACAGAGGGTGTTCATTAACATAAACACTTAACTAAATGCCAAGTAAAAGAAAGGAAAATATATTGACTTGACCTTTTAAAAAGGAAATCTTATTGTGATCTAGTAAGGTAAGACATTAAACACATTTAGAAAATGTAATATATACAAGAGAACTTTCCATTGCATTGTGGAAAATTGTATATCACAACATTGAAAAAATACATAGATTTTTAAAAATTAATTAATTTACTTTTATTTTTTGACATTTTATTTACATTTCAAATGTTTTCTTCTTTCCAGGTGTCCCCTTCGAAAATTCCCTATCCCATCTCCCCTTCCCATACCTCTAAGAAGGTAATCCCTCAGCCACTCATCCACTCCTGTCTTCCCAACCTGGCATTCCCCACCCTCTAACACCCTCAGGCCCAAGGGCCTCTCCTCCCACTGATAGCCAACAAAGTCCTCCTCTGCCACCTATGTGGCCAGCACCATGGATCCCTCCATGTGTATTCTTTGGGTGGTGGACCAGTCTCCTGGAGCAACGGGGGATCAGGTCAGTTGACACTGTTGCTCCATCACTGGGAGTGCAAACTGTGAATTGAATCTTGGGTATTATGAACTTTTGGGCTAATATCAAGGACCTCCACATAAAATCAGATACACTGAGTCTAATAGAAGAGAAAGTGGGGAAAACTCTTGAACACCTGGGAACAGGGGAAAAGCTCCTGAACAGAACACCAAAGGCTTGTGCTCTAAGATCAAGAATCAACAAATGGGACCTCATGAAATTGCAAAGCTTCTGTAAGGCAAAGAACACTGTCGATAAGACAAAACGGCAACCAACAGATTGGGAAAAGATCTTTACCAATCCTACTTCTGATAGAGGGCTAATATCCAATATATACAAAGAACTCAATAAGTTAGACTCCAGAGATTCAAATAACCCTATCAAAAAACGGAGAACATTGCTAAACACAGAATTCTCAACTGAGGAAACTTGAAGGGCTGAGAAGCACCTAAAGAAATGTACAACATCCTTAGTCATCAGGAAAATGCAAATCAAAACAACCCTGAGATTCCACCTCACACCAGTCAGAATGGCTAAGATCAAAAACTCAAGTGACAGCAGATGCTGGCAAGGATGTGGAGAAAGAAGAACACTCCTCCATTGCTGGTGGGATTGCAAGCTGATACAACCAATCTGGAAATCAGTTTGGTGGACCCTCAGTAAAATGAACATAATACTACCTGAGGACCCAGCTATACCACTTCTAGGCATATACCCAGAAGATGCTCCAACATGTAATAAGGACACATGCTCCACTATGTTCATAGCAGGCATATTTATAATAGCCAGAAGCTGGAAACAACCCAGATGTCCCTCAACGGAGGAATGGATACAGAATATGTGGTACATTTTCACAATGGAATACTGCTCAGCTATTAAAAACTATGACTTTATGAAATTCCTAGGCAAATGGATGGAACTTGAAAATACATAGATTTTATATTAGCATTATTAACCTGACTTTTTGAGCTTTTTATTTGCTCTCTCTCTCTCTCTCTCTCTCTCTCTCTTTCTGTGTGTGTGTTTGTGTGTGTGTGTGTAATGGAGTTTTTTAATGCTGTGTAGTCTAACTACCCCTCAAATTCACATAAGCAATTCTCCTGCTTCAGAGCCCCAACTACTGATATGAATGTGTGCACCACCATGCCTTTCTATAAATACTGTTTTGTAGGCTTGCAATAACTTGAAATAAATCTGTTAGCTACTTTGGAAAATTGGCCAACATTTCTAATAATATTCTGTGAGCAAAATGACAACCAACTGAAACACATTGAAAATATCTTTTAAAATATTTGTCTGTTTACACATAAATGATTATGACTTATTTTCTCTTTATTTCTAAGTCATTACCTTTTGTTTTGAAAGATTTGTCAAGCTCTTCATGTCACTATGAGAGTTTGTGTGATTAATGAGAAGGAGTTTTCTCATGAAATGCTTGGAGATGAACAAGTCCTCAGCCTGTGAGATTTGACCAGCCCACTGACTTCGAAGATTATCTTGATTAGTGAAAGATGTAAGGGGGTGGAGAAAAGACATGCTAGAAACTTTATGGCAGCCACCTAGATGTGGAAATCAAACCAATTCATCATCTTCACTTTCTCTATTTATAACTTTCTTTGTCTTCCTTTTGAGTCTCACTTTCTGGACAGACTGTCAGGTCTCTTCTAGGTTACCCGATACTAGAAGAGACCGGAAATCTATGAATAGTTCAGTAGGAGAATCCTATGAGAGGTTCTGATCCATTCGTAGTACAATGGCTTGTCAAAATTTGAACCAAAAGCCAATCATGGAAAGCAACAGCCTAAACAGTGGAAGAGATACTGAGGTTATGGGTCTTTGGCAGCACATAACAGCTTTGAAATATTGAGTCAGCCATTAGCTACCAAGGCTTGCTTTCCAGTTTTGACTAGTGGATCTTCAGATCTCAGAGCATCCTTGTCCAAATTTTGTGTCTAAATCTGTAATGTCCTATTTCCTACCTCTGAACCACTAGAAGCCCCAACACTATTAAATAAAATAACCAAAAAGTATGACTGGGTGATTATTAGAGTCAAGTGGGGAAAAAAAAGAGATAAAAGCTAAAGACAGTACATGCTTGTGTAAGGCAAACTTGCATAACTCAATTTCCAACACAGCCATAATGACACTGGATAATGCAGGGGCTAGTGGGACTGTGGATGGCTCTCAGCCTCAGAATCAAGTTACATAGGGAAAATGCCATGACTTGGGTTATAATCCCCCTTTTCACTGTTAATGTACTCAGTTAAATCTATGTTCTTACCTTATCCACAGGCAGAAGAGTCAAACACCCTAGCATTTTAAACAGGGGCAAAATGGAAGGGGAGATATCAGAGATATAATACAGAACTGCAGAAAAAAACAAGAACTTAGATCACCAGATCTTTGTTGAAGCCCTGCTCATTGACAGCAAAGCAGCCAGCCCATTAGTCCAGGGCAATGTACTTTTCTAAATCAACCAACTTGAAAAAGCCTGTGGTCTTTGATCTATGTGAATGAGGGGAGCATGTTTTGGAGACAGCTTAGTGTAGAACAGGTTCCCATCAATCAGGTACTGGTCCAGCTGGCAAATCTTCCCATTGACTGGGAAATGTACCTGTAGCAATTCTTCTCAGTCTTGGGGTAGCCATTCCACGGGGTGATCTCTGGACTTCAGATGCTTCTCATTCTTATGGCTCTTCACATGCATCTCCTGCTTCTCGGCGAGGAAGTTTTTGCCTATCATTGTTCTCATACAAGGTGATCAGAACCGTCTTGAGCCATGGATGCTCAAGGGGAACTCAGTCAGCTTGGAATCCAGGCAGTGGGAGATGTATTTTCATCGCCCAATATAATCCAGGTTGTGCATGTGGCTCTTTTTGGTGCCCTCCAGGGTTCACTGGGTAGCAATGAAGTGTGTTGGAGGAGTCAAGGCTCTTGATGTCATTGCAATACTCCTTCTCAATCTCACCAATGAAAGCAGGAAGCTCATGGTGTCCTGGCACACACATGGGCATATTGCTGCCATCCAGCTCACACACTGTGCAGTGTTTGTCGTGGTTCTGCCAGAGACTGACAGCAACTGCCAGCTCTGACTTCTTCCTAAGTAATGTCTTCACACTCTCTCATTTCCATATGGATCGGGTTGGCATTCTTAAGTACCTGGTCCTCTTCAGTCATGACTTCCTCTGTCACTATCTCCAAGGTGGCTTCAGTCTGATGAAGGGAAACCAAGGCACTCCTGGCCAAGGGAAAGAGAAAGAAGAGCTGGGCCTCATGGTGCTGGCAACCCTCAGCGCTAGCAGACAGAAAAGTTCTGGCTGTCTGACTTATTTTCTTACACTAGATCACTTACAAAAGGATATTTCAGAAGCTTCTTTGAGTAATATTTTATGTAGTATATAGAATGGAAACTGTTAGTTGTAGACTTTGAGAACCTTGAGCAAAAAATTGATAGCCAAACAACCTTGTAATAGACATTTATTTATTTATTTATTTATTTATCTTTGGACAAGATCGCAAACACCTCAGGTTGGCCTCAAATTACCTAAGTTGCTGAGGATGACCTTGAACTTCTGATCCTCCTGACTCTCGATCCCAAGTCCTGCGATAATAGCTGTGTATGACCACTCTTGGTATATGCTGTGTTCGGGATGGAAACCAAGGCTTCCAGCATGCCTGGCAGGCACTTGTAACAATCAAGCTAAATCCCCAGCATCACAATCAACTTGTAGACCTCCCATCACTCCAAATAATCCCAGACATTAATTTAAAATCACTCTTACACGTAGCCTCAAGCAAACACTGGATTTCTCCTATGGTCTCTAGACCTTTCTATTAAAAAGACATTCAGCATTAGATTAACTCATCAAGCATACTGAGTATGTCTTCTTTCATGCTGCATCAGACTTGAGTCCATCTACATTGCTTCATATTTCCTTTGATTAAAGATTTTGTTTTAAACTTTATGCACATATGTGTACATGTATCTTCAGAAGTTAGAAGAGGTCATTGGATCCCTTAGAGCTGGACTGGTAAGCACTTCTGAGCCACCTAGCAATGTGGGTTCTGAGAATGGAGCCCAGGTCCTTATGCAAGAGCAAGGGGTAGTACACAGTCTCAACCATTAAGCCCATTTCATGTTTCAAGTACATGGTATCTGATATTGTTGAGGATGAGTATCCCACTAAATGATGTAGCATGTTGTTTAGTTTGGCTCCTAGTTTGGAATTCTCACAAGTAACATTAGGTCTGTAAGCTTGTACAAATCTTTGTATGAGCATTTATCTTGTGGGGCTGGGAAAAGTAAATCAGAGTACAAATACTGTTAAAAAATTCAACTTGTATAGAAATTATTACACTGTTTTCTAGTGTGTGTGTGTGTGTGTGTTTGTGTGTGTGTGTGTGTGTGTGTACACATGCATGATTTTGAAGCATTATCTGTCACCTCACTGATTGCCAAGGTTGAATTAGCTAATCTATGTAGGTGGTCATGTTTACCATTTTATCTCATGGGTTTATGATTACTCCTCCAGAACTGGCATGAGTTGAGAATGTTGACCTTCCCTAATCATGAATGACCGTCCTTTGGTCAAGAATATGCAAGCAATATATTTTCTCTAATTTTGTGTGTGTGTGTGTGTGTGTGTGTGTATGTGTAAGAGAGAAAGAGAGAGACAGAGACAGAGAGAGAGAGACAGAGAGAGAATGTGTGTGTGATAACTTACTCAGTCATTCCTAATTTTTGCCTTGTGGATTCTTTAGAAGTTATTCAAGTCATCAGTCTTGTGGGCAATTGGATTTCCTGGTTGAATCACCTTTCAAGCCCTAGCTCTGCTCTTCATAGAATCACAAAACAAGCTCTTGAAATTCAAGAGTGCACAGGGTCCACATTTCCATAGTCTCAGTAACTCTTCTAGGTGCCCTTCTAGCTTTTTATGATCATTATGTAAATTACTTCTGAAAAGTTAAAGTGGATGAAATTCATGGAATTTCCACAACTTGTAAATAAAACAGATTTGATCATATTTTCTTTGCCATTTATATGTCATGTCTCATGAAATGACTTCACTTTGAACTTTTGCTTGTTGTATACCAATTATTTCATTAAGGTCTCCATATTTTATTTCTTTCCTTAAATTAAATTTAGATAGCTTGTTTTTTGCTAGACTGATCAATTTTCCCTATTTATAACATTTTTTGAATTATAATGGCTGATAATATTCCCTTACTGTTCTTTTAAAATTACTGAAATATTTAAAATAAGGTCCCTTTTCATTACCAGGATTATATCTTTCCTAGAAAAATATTTTTAATTCATTTTATCAATTTTTAAAGAGTGATATATTGTTTCAAATTTTATTAACTTTGTTTTTTTTTAAATAACACCTCACTGCTTATGTTGCCCAGCAAAATTCCTGTTCCTCTGGTTATGACAGTTCTTCTCCCCCCTCTTCTGAAATAATCTTTGAGCTTTAGGTGCAAGAGTTGTTTTATAGATGCTTCCTTGAGGACTGTACTCCACAACTCTGCATGTAGGTTGGTTGTGATTTTCTGTATATATATATATTTCTGTAGTCATCTCCATCCCTAAGAGAAGGTTATTGGATGGGGATGAGAAGTAAATTTGTGGACATCAGGATAACTATTTAGAATTTACCTAGAGATAATTCTGGTTTAGAAATACAGTAATTGTATGCTTCTCATCTCAGAATCATGACTTCCCTAGCCCTAAGTATTTGACTAGGCTATGTAGATATCATGCTTGATTTTCCTCTGGTTTTGAATCCAGTTAGAGAGATGTTGGTTACCACTAAGATATAAACAACACTATTGCATCCTTATGAGTATCCTGCCATGTTGGCTGTTGTTGTTATCCATAATTGTCATAGCTAGGTAGGACTGCAGGTTGTTCTGCTCCTTTAGAAGTTTGCACTGATCTTTCTGTTCCATGAAAGCTATCCCTAAAGGGAGACTTTCAGGTATGATCCAGATTGGGTCCTCTGGGTCCTATGTCCAACATTTGTGCTGTCTTCAACAACAGGGACTTACCTTCTGTCTTAGAATATTACTGCTGTGAATAGACACCATGACCAAGACAACTTTTATTTATTTATTTATTTATTTATTTATTTATTTATTTATTTATATTTTTGATACTTTATTTATATTTCAAATGTTTCCCCCTTTCTAGATCTCCCCTTTGGAACCTCCCTATTCCCTCCCTCTCCTTCTGCCTTTATGGGTGAATCTGTGGATTGCTTTAGGCAGGATGGCCATTTTAACTCTTATAAAGAAAAACATTTAATTGGGACTGGCTTACAGGTTCTGACTGCTCAGTTTATTATCAAAGTGTCAGTAAGCACAGCAGTGTCCAGGCAGGCATGGCATTGGAGGAACTAAAAGTTCTGCATCTTGTTCTGAAGGGAAACAGAAGACTGGCTTCCAGGCAGTTAAGAGGAGAGTCTCAAAGTCCACCATTATAATGGCACACATCCTCTAACAAGGCTATACCTACTCTAACAAGGCCATACCTCTTAATAGTGCCATTTCCTGGGCCAAGCATATGCAAATCACCACATTCCACTCCCTAACCCCCAAATGTTTTTTCAAACACATGAGTCTGTGAAGGCCATTCTAGCCATAGCATAATGCAAAATTAATTTAGTCCAACTTCAGAAGTCCTGTAGTCTATAACAGTATCAACTATTAAAAGTCCAAAGTTCAAAATCTCTCCTTCAATCTCTTAACTGTAATTCCCCATAATATAAAAATGAAAAAGTAGATCATATACCTCCAGTATCACAGGATATACATTACCATTCCAAAAGTTTCATAGTGGAAAAATACTGGATGAAAGCAAGACCAAAAGCCAGCTAGACAAAACCTCAAACTCAGCATCTGTATGACTGCTGTTAATCCACTCTTCAGATCTTGAACATCTTTATCTTTGTTGACTGCAACAAACTTCAACTGGTTCCACTCTCCATTATCAGCTTTTCTCATGGCTCCAGCACTTCTAACATCTTGAGGTCATTAAGGCAACTTGAACTTTATAGTTTATTATTCCTATGTTTGGGATTCACACATGATCTCCCAAGGCCCTACGGAGGGTTTGGGTGATTTCTCCAGCTCTCCTCTCTGTAGAATTCTAGGCTCTGGTTGATCCACTCCACTGCTGTTGCTGTTCTTGGTGTTCATCTCATGGTGTTGGCATCTCTACTACGCTGTGGTCTTCTTTCATTGCAATTAGGCTTAACTAATAGACGCTCATAGGCTCCCTTTCATAGTGGCATGGCTCAGCTGGTCTCATGATTCCTTCATGCGTCCAAAACCAGTACCACCTGGTGACTTTTATACACTACCAAGTTTGACTACCAGCATGAGGTACAACCTTGGCCACATCTGGAACACAACTTCTTGTGCTTTCAGGAAACACATCCTAGAATATTTCATCTCAGTGATGCTGGTCTTTCCTTAATCACCACTAATTTCTTAGCTCTAGCAAACTGGCAAAAATTGTCCTTAGTCCCTTCTATTATTGACTTTGAAGCCAGAGCCACATGGCTGAAGTTGCCCACTTGTGCTGTTTGGTGGAGCTGGAACAAGGCACCTTTTTTCTATTAAGCTATTACCAGCTGTTTTCCAACTACTTCACTGCCTAAGCTTGGCTGCTCTGGAACTTTCTCTGTAAACTGACCTTGAACTCAGGGTCTGCTTGCTTCTGTCTCCTGAATTCTGTGATTAAATGCATATACCACCATACCTGAACCTAAGCTCTTCTCTACTTGGAGCTTGCTCTGTACCAGGCTGTACATCATTTTTCTAGGCTGGTCTTGATGTCACAGTTCTCCTGCTTCAGTTATCCAAACACAAAGCAATGTTATTAGCTGCATGACCACAATGTCTAACTCCAGATTTTAACATATTTTTCATTATTTCCACCAGATATTTACTTTTTATGGACTTGCTATTACATTGAATTTTATTTCTAAGGATTAGATTTCTTTTTTTAGCTTTTAAATGGAATGTGAATTGTGTATTTTCCTTTTCTTTTTGTAATATTAGTGCTTAAAACTATTTCTTTCTAAGCACCAGTTTAATGTCATTTCATAAATGTTGACATTTCATGCTTTAAATCAAATTCATATCTGGGCTTTGTCTAGTATCTCTCATGAACCCTTGTTTGACAATGTACTTGGAAACTTATGGCTTATCTTTCAAATCACCAAGGTTTACCAAATAACCACTTGTGATACTGCACCAATTATGCTGAGTTCAGCAAAGATATTGCTGAGGATTCCTGCCCTTCAAAATATATTGACACTACAGGTCCTGTCTCAAATATAGTGTTTCCTTGAGATGATTCCAAGTCATCTAATGATAATAATAATAATAATAATAATAATAATAATCTAATAATAAATAAATAAATAAATAATGATAAAATAAAGACAAATAGCAGAAAAAGTTTAAGGAACATGATGAGGTAGAGAAACCCACATTCTCTCACACAGAAATCTAATACAAGCAAAACCTAGAAATCATAGTGTATATTCAGATGAACTATAAGGGTAAAAAAAACTGACAAAGCATTCTGGAGAAATAAACCCTCTAAACATGCCATTGAGTTCGTTTTGTGTTGGCTATCTACTGTTGGGTGAGTGGCCTGGCCTTAAGGATGGTTTTTATTATATACTAGTGAAACTATATTGGAGAAAACCAATATTTTATTTGTGAATAGTTATTAATTGGAGATGGCTCCTGGGTTAGGATATGGGCTTGTGTATACTTCACCTCATTGGAAAACTAATGCAGTAGAATCTTCTTAAAATATATACATACATAAAGGTTATCTAAAAGGTATTGCCAAGTAACAGGAGAGACAGTACCCAGACTGAACTACTCTTGTCAAGACAGGAAGCTTCTAGTTTCAGGAATGAGTTATATCTAATAGAGCTTTTAGCCAAAGGGGCTTGATAGGGACCCCCAAACAGCCCAAGCTATTGCTCTCTACAAACTGATGGTAAGGCTTTCTTACTGAAGACAATAACTATAGAACTCACTGAACACAGGGAAATCAAGATAGTTCCTGCCTAATATCTTCACCTCTACTGACTAGTGTTCATGATACTGGAAAGTACTCTGGATGCTGCCAAAAGTAAAAAGATAAATATTAACCTAATTACATATCCTTTGATCCATAGTGGTAAGCTGCTTTCAGGAAATGCTAGTGCAATTGTGGTACAAAGCTTGAGGGGTTAACCAAGCAATATTTGACTGGCAAATGGCCCACTCCATGAGAAGGAACCCATCCACTGCACAGCCTGGATGGATGGCCAAGATCAAGAAACTATAATGCAATGACCCTTAACTTGTGTGTCATGACTCCTTTGGGGGCCAAATGACCCTTTCAAAGGAATTGCATATCAGTTGTCCTGCATATCAGATATTTACATTACAATTCATAACAGTAGCAAAATTACAGTTATGAATTAGCAATGAAAATAATTTTATGCTTAGGAACAACCATAACATAAGGAATGGTATTAAAGGGCTGTGGCATTAGGAAGGTCGAGAAGCAATGTGCTAAAAGAATATAGCAATAAAATGATGCTAATGACAATATGTTGTATCCATTGAATATGTTTATTCCTTGGAGAGGCACTATTCGGAAGTGAAGCCTTGTTGGAGTAAGTGTGGCCTTTTTGGAAGAACTGTGTCACTGTTCGGGTGGGTTTGAAGACCCTCTTCTTAGCCACTTGGGAGACAGTCTTCTCTTGTTTGATTTCAGATCAAGATGTAGAATTCTTGGCTCTTCCATCACCCTGTGTACCTGGATCCTTCATGCTTCCTGCATTGATGATAGTAAATTCAATCTCTGGACCTGTAAGCCAGCCCCAATTAAATGTATTCCTTTATAAATGTAGCCTTGGTCATGGTGTCTCTTTACAGCATGGAAATTCTAAGAGACCACAGATCAGTGTCTCACTTATACTTCATCATGGAAGTAGATGGAAACTAATAAACAGAACTATAACTAGAATATATACATATATACATATATACATATACATACATATATATATATATATATATATATATATAGAGAGAGAGAGAGAGAGAGAGAGAGAGAGAGAGAGAGAGACCCAGAAACCTTAGAACACTCAGTCCTGACTGGGATGTCTCCAGTAATTCCATTCCCTTAAGTCTCAAGGAACTTTGTGCAAAGGAGGCAGAAATATTTTAAGAGGCAGAGAGGATGGAGAACATCAAGGAAACAAGTCTTTCTAAACAAAGCATGGCTGACGAATATATGAAATCCAAGAGAGTGTGTCAGCATGCACAGTGGTTGCATATGTGTGTGTCTAATAGAATCCTGGTGGTAAATAAATCTAAAAGCTCTATAGTTGGGTACATTCATGATGGTTGCAATTTTCTTATATAATGACTGTATTCTTTATTACTGGCCACAATCCTGCTTCACAGTATATTTTGAGAAACTGGGGAAATAAAGGGCTCAGTGTGCAAAAGTGCTTGTTGTCCAAGACTGAAGACTAGGATCTAATTCCACAGCACCCATGGGAAAACTTCTAGGACACAAACATCAACCTGTCACATCTATATGCATAAACATGCACATGCATGCACACCTTTACACACATGCACCAGCACACATGCAAGAACACACATATACAATTTGTACATCCACACAGGCAAGAAACAAATTATTCTTCTATTGATTTAAATTTAGACATTGTAGCTTTCTTAGATCTATTTAGTACTTGACATAAATCTAACCCAACAACTATCAGTATCCTCCAATCCAAGTGAATCTCATTTTCCATATCAACATCACAAGCTCTAGCTTTTAAACCATCCTGTCAAATCTACCTTTCTGATTAGAGTGTTAGGAAAGATTGATTTATATTTATCATTTTGCTTTTTATCACACTAAACATATCATTTTATTCCCTATGTTAATCATTTGTTCCCTTCTTTTCTTTTAAAAATATATTTATTTTAACACTTCAACTCTTCTGTGAGATGTGTTTATCTGACTATGCATGTGTGTCTGTGTACATTTGTATGTATTTGTGTACGTGTGTGTGTTTGTGTATGTATGTGTGAGTAACATAGACCGATGACTCTATCCATTAATGCTATCCATCTGTCTAGGCTAGAGAGACAGAAAAATCAAGTTTAATGTATCATAGACTCCTTGATGTTTCTACTGAGCTAACTGCCCACTATGGAATACCTTCCTGTAAAATCAGTATGCACAGTTGGAAATCAAACAAGATTTCCAATACTTATATTACTCTAAATTTCAGTGAACTGATATTATGCATTATATTAAAGGCTAATTTATTATACAGGCTTATCCACTACAAGCTGGTGTTCTAACAGTGGTTGCCAGTACACTGAAGAAACTTAAAACCCAGTCAGTAGCCACTCAGTACACAAGGTTGATGTCTCAATAGTCTCAGCTTGACACTGAAGACTTGAGAGTTTCTGGAAGGCTGCTTGTCTTAAGGCTGTATGGAAAGTTAAAGAAGCTAGATTCCTATGGGAGCAAAATGCAGCAGCAGCAATGGGACAGATTTACTCACCAGCAAGAACTGATGGCAGAGGAGGAAGAATACAATGCTTTCCTTGGATTTTATACCTGAAGTATACACAGTGCCCATTCCAGGGGCCAGTGTTCTCAACATCATTAATCATTTCTGCAAATGTCTTTACCAACCCACCCAAAGGTGAGTCTCTTGTTTCCAGATCAAAACAAGTATGATAACCAACATTAATCATTACAATACATATGCTATAAAGCATGCATCTGGAATAAATTCCAAGCAGGGTATTAACTATGAACCACACATTGAATGTATTCTATGCTATCACAGCCCACTGTGAACTTTTAATCAAGGAGAACATGTTTTAGTATATACCCATAAAGACAAAGCTGTGGCAATTTGCATTCAACAACAAGCTACAACCTTACAGTGTATGTGCATTCTCTTATTTATGCTATATATCTAAGTCTTAAATAAAAACAAATGAAGAGATTCATTTCAAGCAATTTTGTTAAACACATATTTATGGGATGGATGAGTGCCTCCAAGACATTCTCACTGTGTTAAGGACACGTCATGAATTTTTTAACTACTTAATAATGCATTTGCTTCAGGGGTGACTCCATTTAATAAATCATATAAGTTGTAATGGATTCTATCACACATTTCTGTGGCAAGAGATATTTCAGTATCTTAAGTACTACTTTCTAGGGAGGCTTCACATAACCAAGAGGAAGAGGAACAAGAAAACTTCTCATACAATAAAAACATCCAAGGAAACACATTCAAAAATCACTCTAAACCAAGAGGAAAAAGTTAATGACTAGATCATGAAATCACATTCAATTATTTGTCAAATGCTGTGGTTTCTTTTTATTCCTGTGTCAGAATACCTTGAAAGAATCAACTTAAGAAAAAATAGATTCTTTCTTTTGGTTCATAGTCATGGTGGGGAGACCATAATGGGAACTGTTCACATCAAACCAAGAGGGCCATGACTGCAGGCTGCTGCTCACTTTACTTTCTTCATTCTGTATAGATCAGAATCCCGGCCAGGGTGGGTGGGTTTTCCCACCTGAATTAACATGATCCAAATAATATTCGACAGGCATGGCCAGAGGTTTCTTTCCCAGGTGATTTTAGCTTCTCTTAAGTTGGCAATTTACACTGCCACATATAAGAAACTACATTCTAAGCAAGGTACACATACTCTACAGCACTGAAAAATTAGACCACGGTCATAGGCATTTGTTCTGAGTGATGGCAGATCAATTCTCACAGTGAATATCCAGCAGTTTACTAAGGAATGAAACATAGATGGGTCAGACATGGGACTCTAAGCAGGTTTTAAATTACAAGACAGTGTGCTTGTGGGTAAATACCCATGATAACTTCCATAAAACCACTAATCCTGAACAACCTAGCTCAAAGTGATGATTAGTTGTTTTAACTATCAAAAACACCTTAGAAAAATGAACATAATACTACCTGAGGATCCAGCTATACCACACCTGGGTATATACCCAGAAGATTCTCCAACATGTAATAAAGACACATGTTCCAACTGTGTTCATAGCAGCCATATTTATAATAGCCAGAAACTGGAAAACAACCCAGATGTCCCTCAACAGAGAAATGGATACAGAAAATGTGGTACATTTACACAATGGAATACTACTCAGCTATTAAAAATAATGACTTCATGAAATTCACAGGCAAATGGATGGAACTTGAAAATATCATCCTGAGCTAGGTAACACAGTCACAAAGAATGAACATGGTATGTACTCACTGATAAGTGGTTATTAGCCCAAAAATTCAAAATACCCAAGGGTCACTTCACAGCAACCATAGGGCTGAGTGTTTGATCCCAGATGGAAGACTTGGAGAAGGGACTGAAGGAGCTGAGGGAGTTTGCAGCCCCAGGGAGGGAACAATAGTGGCAACTGGCCTGACCCCTCGATACTCCCTGAGACTGGATCACCAACCAAAGAATACTCATGGAGGGACCCATGGTGCTGTCCACATATGTGGTAGAGGAGGGTCTTGTTAGACATCAGGGGGAGCAGAGACTCTTGGGCCTGAGGGTGTTAGATCCCCCAGTATAGGAGAATGCCAAGGAGGGATGAGGAGAGTGGATGGGTGGGTGGGTGGGGGGAATACCCCCATACTGGCAGGGGGAAGGGGATGGAATGGGGATGTTCTAAAGGGGAGATCTGGAAAGGGAGAAACATTTGAAATGTAAATAAAGTATGAAAAAAAAAAGAAAAATATTTTCATAGGCCTTAAAAAAAAATACCTTGTGAGACACACGAGAAGGGTGACATGGAGTGATACTAGAAAGCATCTAAGCTAGAGGATAAATATGAGTCCCAGTTGACCACATTGCCATTCTTTCTGGCCAGTGAAAGATATTCTGTATCCTGTGGTCTTTGTCCAGTAGTAGAAAACTACATGAATGTAGTTTTTACAATTCTCCTTTGATGGACATTATTTTAAACCCATGTTTTTTGTTTTTTTTTTTTTATTTTGTTTTGTTTTTTTCAAATTCTTGTAGTGTGATACTTATTCCTTACTGTCAAGTAAGTCAACTAAAAGTTTTTTCTGTGTGGGAAATGTGAGCACATTTCCAAGAATGATTAACAGAGGGCAGAAAACCTCTCTCAGAGTGGATAGCACCTTCCATCAAGGGTCAAGACCTAAGGATGAATGAGAAAAGCAATGTTAATAGCCTGCCTGATTTTGTCTTTTGTTGGTGAGTCTGTCAGTCCTGTTGTTAATGGTGCCACTGTCCTTTATGGGCATCAGAACATTCTTTGTCCTTAAATGTAGATTGAGGAAAAACATATCTTCAGGAATCCTCCAGGCTAGATTGTCCCTTCTCAGGGACCCCAGCTGTTGCTAGACTACCCAGTCTGAATCATATTATGTCAATCTAGTAAATACCATTTTATATAATATATAATTTTTATATAATTATATATAAATACATAACATATATAAACAAAAAACAAGTTATATACTCAATGTGTATTTGAGCTAAATTGAAACTATCGGATCTAGCACATGCAAAGAAAAAAATGTCTGCTTCAATTTACTTTTCCACTATGAACCTCCTAACCAAAGCTTAGTTCAGTGAAAATTAGTTCAATGTTACACAACCCAGCTAGAAACACAAACATGGGAAACTTTTATTTTCTTTTACTTGTTGACTTTATAGATATATCAGGCAACATTCTGCTGAAGTAATTCCATTGGCTGATCTATTCATGACTTACACTGACAAGTTACATACATGTGCGGAAGCCAACGGGGGTCAGAAGATGGCCTTGGATCCCTAGAGCTGGAGCGACAGGTAGCTGTAAGCTGCTCTATTTAGGTATTAGAAATTAAATTTTTGGAACAAATCTCCACTTCTCTGGAAAAATTAGCAACTCCTCTTAATTGCCAAGTCATCTCTCCAGCCAACTTCTGTTGAAGTGGTGAGAGTTTTTGTACACTGCATTTGACAGTTAGAGTCTGGGAAATCTGCTCAGTTCATTTTGCCTCCGTTGATAAATGAGCACAGTAGCTAGAAGTGATCTTGCAGTGATAGAGTTCTGACCTCTATGCATGACTGGCAGTTGCAACCAGAACTAATGGCTGTGGAAACAGCAGCCTTTTATTGCTCTTTAAACTTAGGGCACAGTCAAAACAAATATACAGGCAGCTATTGACATTGTGTGTTTTTGTCTTATGTGATTATTTTTTCTCTCATGAAGTAACTATGCAGAAACAATGAATAATCAACAATAAAGAGGTAATGGCCAAGGGTCTTTGTTCATGTGACATGTCAACACCCCAAGGCAGAAGCCAAATGGCAGTTTCTATTGTAAGGAAACTATATGAACTGGGGAGATACCTTGGTGGTTATAGTACATGCTATACAATCATGAAGTCTGGTGTGTTCAGATCACTATAATCTATGTATATGGTAGGTGGGCATGCAAACTGGCTAGTGAGACCAGCCATATTGGAAATGTCTAGATTTGCCTGCCACAGAGAGTAAGTTGAAAGAGTCATCAGGGGGATGCCCTACATTCATCTTATTACATCCATATCTATAGTCAAACACCTGCATACCTAGACACATGCAAACACATGGAAATACACCACATTCACTCAAAACTCTCTTCTGCATTGACTGATTCAACTGGCTTCTCTCAGCTTCTTATTGAACTGTTCTGCATGACCTCATACTAACTTTGAGAATATGTTCTAATCTTCCAGCTCCTCCTCATTCTCTGGTTCCCTCTATCTTCCTCTGCAATCTGTCTCATTCAAAGAGTCTAAGTAAATCTGCCTCCTCCTCTTCCTCCTCCTCCTCCTCCTCCTCCTCTTCCTCCTCCTCTTCTTCCTCCTCCTCCTGTTTTCTCCTCCTGTTCCTCCTCCTCCTCTTCCTTCTCCTCCTCTTCCTCTTCTTCCTCCTCTTCTTTCTTCTCTTTTTCCTTCTCCCCCTCTTTCTCTCCCTCTTCCTCTCCCTCCAACTTCCTCTTTTCCTCCCTCCTCCTCCTTCTTCTTCCTCCCCCTTTCCCTCTCCTTCTCCATCTCCTTTTCCCTCCCTTTCCCTCTCCATCCTTCTCTGAGCTGCTCCTTTCCATCCGCTCTTTCCAGTCTTATCTTGTGAAAGTTGAGTGTATCCTGGGTCGTTGTAAAAATTAATTGATAGTTCTACTCTGTCTTTGATCATTTAGTTTCCAGATAAAGACACAAACTTTTGTATGTATAACTGAGATGCCAAAGTTTTTAATTTCAGACTCCATTTTAGAGAATCTCAAAAACTAACAGGCTAGTATCTAGCATTTGTTTCCAAGTTGCCCCTCAACAAGACCTGAGACTAGCTCCAGTCTCTGGACTAATCCCCAACAAGACCAGAATTTCCAGGATACACCCTCAACAAAACCAGTGTCTCCAGTTATTCCCCCAACAAATCTGCACCCCAGGTTATAAGCCCACCCCTTGCCTAAGGACCACCAATGCAAAGGGGAGCAGAAGTTAAGTTTAGGATATGACTTCCAGCACCAGTCTATTATGCTAAAGGCCACAACAGCTCTCCAATTAGATGCTTGTGTATGCCCTGCTTGCTGTTTACTATAAAGCCTTGCTCCAGTAGACATTTGGGGCTCCCCATACCACCAAAACTGTCCTGCATTATGGCAGTGCATTGAGCGGGGCCAAGCTAGCTCAAATAGAATAAAATCTCTGCATCAGATTGGCTCCTGTGGGTGTTTTTGGAGATTACTAATATTTTCCTGACACAACATAACAAGCCTAAAGCTATAAAGATTTTCAACCCTCTAAGCTATTTTGTCTATTCTCCTATCAATAACCCACTTGCCATTTTCTGCCTGAGCATCTGTTACTCCAACCAAACAGTCCTTATGACCAATTCTCACCATCCCTTACCCCATGGTATCTTTCTCTCTTATCTCTCTCCTTTCTCTCCTCTCCCTATTCTTCTTGGTCTCTGCATCAGTATCCAAGCCCCAGAAACCAACGCTCCACCTTCTTCTTTTCTGCCCAGCTATAAGCTATAGGCATTTGTATTCAAACAATAGTTTTAAATTAAATTAAGGATTATATAATATCACTTGTATGTGAAGATTTCTTTCTCCGTGAGGCAACCCGAACTTGAGGACCAGTATTTAGCATTACAATATGTAGCAACAAACCAAATCTCAAAAATCTTGTCTCTAAATCAATCTGTCAAATCTTTTTCTGGTGCAACACATTGTCTGCCCCTCAATCACATTTCCCTTTCAAACATGACTGCTTCCTTCTACAAAACAACTTTAAGGATTAAAGGTGTGTACTAAATGATTGTCTATAATATTCAAGTTAGAGAGATTGAAAATGTATGCTATATCTGCATCCCAGCCTGATCCCACAGAACTAGAAGGTCTTTAAATATGATCTCTTGCTAGAGCAGTCATGTTCCTGGATTAAAATTTCTCTGCAAAAGACAAATATCAGAAAATCTTAGGCACTTTTTATGCATAAACATTTTTTAAATTGTGTATATATGTGTAGTTGTGCAGGAGTATGACTTCATGAGTGAATGTGACTGCAGAGGCCAAAAAAGGGAATCACATCTTCAAGATTTGAAGTTATAAGTATTTGTGTATCACCTGAGTTATGGCATTAAACTCGTTCTCTGTAAAAGTTGTATGTGTCCTTAACCATTGAGATAATACTCTATTCCTCAAATAAATTTTAAAAATAGATAAATAAATAAATCTAACTTATTATTAGATTAATAGATTGCTGACACTTTCATTTACAGTACTGATTTCTTAATTTCTATTGTTCATTTAACAACATTGGAAGACCTTTACTCTAATGAAGTGTTGACAGTTTTCTCACACTGTCATTGGCCAGAGGAGGATTAGCAAACCCTTGAATTTATTTTCTCTTCATTGGTACATAAGCACAGTGGCTCTATGACAGGACACTAACCATCCTCATTAGTCAACATGGGCTTAAGAATTCGTGAGGTAACTAATAAGAACAATTCTCATAATAGAATGCAATGTAAAGCAAGGATATCTGAAACACTCAATGAAGGACTCAGGACTATATAAGCACATTGCAGTTGCAAGGCCTGAGTCCATCAGGCCTATTAAAGTAGCACTAAAATATCAACAAAAGGCCCATGAGATTGCTCAGTGGAGTAAGGGCATTTGGCACAAGATTGATACCCTGAGATGAATCCCTGGTACTTGTATGTTACAATCACACAGCCAACTCCTGAAAATTAACTCTTGTCACCACACTGTACAACGTCTGCACATGCATGCTCATACACTTAATTTTATTGTTTATTTTAAAATATCGGCAAAATCAAGGATCAGACAGATGCCTATTTCTCTACTCAGAAATTCATATTGGATAAGTTGAGTGTAAGATGTATGCTGCACAGTATTATAGTAATAAATAATGCATACAAACATAACATCACTCATATCATCATGACTTAGAAGATAACTGAGATATATGGAACACAATAGAAAAGAATGCGTAGGACTGCTGTACTCATAAGCTCACAGCAACTGTGGCTGCTGTACAACATCTATACAAGAACATTCCGGTCAACATTCCAGCATTGAAGACAAAGAGGCACACATACTTCCTTCTACACCTAACTGGGGAGTTATGAGTTGATGACTTTGGGTGGGGTTGGAATATATCAGTTTTCTTTAAGGGTATGGCCCATAATAGGCCAGCTACACATCACTAAATAACAGAAATTATACATAGTAATTCACAGGGAAAAAAAAAAACAACACAAAGCTGGGAATAGGTGGTAAAATATAATGGAGATTTAGAAGGACAGAAATGGGGCAGGGTGTATGATCAAATAGATCATATAAGCTTATGGAATTATCAATAAATTAATAAAAATATGTAGGATCAAAATAGATCATATGAGCGTATGAACTTATCAATCAATAAATAAAGTATGTATGCTCAAAATAGACCATATGAGTGTATGAACTTATCAATAAATTAATAAAAGTATGTGTCTATTTGAAAATTCTGTTTATCTATGAGGACCTGAAAAAAAAAATGTGTGTTAGGTGGCATTTAAACTGAACTGTAAAGCCCAGGACAGTTAGAATGTAGAGAACTGGTACAGTTGACATGCACAGGGTTTATACTAGGTTTTTTGTATTCCCAGGTTACTGTTTTTTATGGGATTTCTGAATATGCAAAAGAGTAAGTCATTTTTTCTCTTGGGCTTTTTTCCTAGTATTTGTGTTTTTTATCTTATTATAGTTTATTATATTTATATTATAATCCTTTAAAAACATGTTTGTTTACTAATGAGAAATAGAAAGAGGTGATCCAGATGGGAGGGGAGATGGGTAGGAGCCAGGAGGAGAAATGGTATTTAAAATGAAATAAGAACCCCTCTATGTTTTAATTATGTTTTATCTATCTATCTATCTATCTATCTACCATATATATGGTAAATAAATACACACACACACACATACACACATATACTACAAAGTTTCATACAACATACATGTAGGGTCAGAAGACAACTTGTGAGAAATGGATCTTCTACCCTGTGGGTTCCAGAGAACTTTCATGCATGGTAGCAAGTAGCTTTACCTGTTGTGCTATCTGTCTAACCATCAATGCACCTCTGTGTTATCTTGAAACTCCAATATCTCATAGGACAACCGTATTTACAGCAAGAGCTTTAAAGAGTTGATTACAGAGAAGTGAGTTCCTTGCCATAAATTTCAATTGAATCTGATAGGTGTTCTTTGCCTGGTGTATCACCCTCCCCCCCCCCCGTGTGTGCGTGTGCGTGCTTATGTGCATGCATGTCTGTGTGTGTGTGTGTGTGTGTGTGTGTGTGTGTGTGTGTGTGTGTGGTGCATATGTATACACGTGTATGGATACCTTAGGTCAATCTTGAATACTCTTCTTTAGGTACAATAAAACTTATTTTAGATACAGGATCTCTCACTGGTATGAAACTCACAGATTTGGTCTTTGTTGGTTGTTGGTTGCCCACAATCCCAACTGATACATGTGTACTCCATGATTATAGTTGTGCATCACTGTTACTGGACCCTAGTTTTAATGTAGTTTTGGGGTATTGAACACCCACTCTTACACTTGAACAGTAACCGTAAGACCCAATAAGCTGTCTTTCAAACTAGATATTCTTAAAAGAAGAAGAAAGGTGGCCAAAGAAACACAGTCACTGAGATCCATATTCGGAGAAGAGTGGCCTGTGATGAATCAGTAAAGAAACAGGCAGACGTGAGCCAAAGAGAGATCCACAACAACAGCAACAAGAACAACAACAAAAATCAGGGCCACAAATTGGGAGTCAGAGTTTAATATGGAGTATCTTCTTCAAACACATTTTTCTCATTTCTTTTCTTTTCTTTTCTTTTCTTTTCTTTCCTATTCTTTTCTATTCTTGCCTCTTCTCTTTCTTCTGTTTAATTGTCTCTTACTTTTTCTTTTTCTTCTTTTTCTTTCTTGATGGGGTATCTCTCATTTGCCAGTAACTCTAAAAAAAGAATAGGACAGCAGGCTAATAGGCCTGGGGATCCGTGGTTCCTGCCCTCCCAGTGCCAAGATTACAAGTGGAACAACCATGCCTTTCATGAGGACACTCCAGAGGAAGAGGCAAGCAGATCTTTATGAGTTCAAGACCAGTCAGACTTCAAATGAGTTCCACCTAGTGAAACACAATGAGACTCTATCCCAAAGTCTAATGAAAGAAAATGAACAAATATGTACCACCTATCTGCCTTTCTTAAGTGAGTTCTAGAGATCAAACTCACTTTCTCATGATTGCCTGGCAAATGATTTACCTACTGAGTAAAATCCACAGCACCTTAACTTATCTCTCAATCATTTTAAAATCCAAAGAGTATTTTAAATTTAGAAAGTTAGACATATACTAATTTTTCATACATAAGATATTTAAATATACTCTTTTTAAATAAATTTAAGCAGAAAAAATGATTGGCGATGTGACATAAGAGCAAATGAGAGGGAAGTTACTTTTAAAAAGTTTGCTTAGACTCCCATACTACCACACTCTTGTTATTCAGTAAAAAGAATGATATCTCTTAGAAACAATGTTGATATTGGCTTTAATTCACTGATTTGATCTTATAATAGAAATTGTACATGCTAGGACAAATGTTTTTAATTCCTTTTATTCATCCATTTCATTAATGCTGTAGAAGTGTAATATTTTGTTGGTTTTTCTTTTTGTAGAGTTAAATCACACATGAGCCTATAAACAGAAGGGTTTTTTATTATTATTTAACAAAAGGATATTATCTTCCACATTTCTTAAAGAGTACCCTCAGGAACAGTAACCTGCATTCTTTATGTCTCTGAGCTGATATTTTAAAGAGAAATATAGTAGAAATAAGTGATGTTTTTCTTCTTTAGAGACCTGTATTCACATTTAAAATGTCTGTGAGCCCACTGTGACCCTTTGGCTGTAAGAGATGCCAAATTTCAAAGGCTCTAAGAGTCTCAAGTTTCAGCTTTATAAATGGAAGTCACTTATCACTTGAATACAGTGGTATTCTTTATGTCTTTTCTGAATAAATGTCTTTATCTATGTAATAAAATGATCTATAATTCAATTTTAAATATTTTCCTAACCTGCTCATAGTCCCTGCCTTTGTATCTAACAAATTCAATGTCTACACTCTACTAACAAAGAGTTATTTCAAGTCTTAGAATTCTCCATTGTGCTCCCCAACTGTGACCCCACATAGATGCTATTTCTTCTGACCAGGTATTTTAATATATTTCTTTCTATGTGCTTAACCCAGCCAATCCCATCCATGATTTTTACCCAGCTAATTAATACTTAATCCTCATGCCCATTCATGCTTCTTGCCCAGTTCATAACCCACTTGCTCTAGAAACCATCCATGGAATATCAGGTCTAGGATTGCATAGTCTATTGAATTTGTCTTTACCCAACTCCAACTCAAAAGAGAGAATGGCCTTCTTTCCATGTCTGTGAATTGGAGAAAGTGATAGTTTCTACTGATTCATCTTCTGTTCTCCAGTGTGGTAATTAATATTAATTATAAATTTTACAGGATCTAGAATCACCTTGGAGATAATCATTTGGATATGTCTGTGAGAGGCTATCTCTAGATTGGGTTCACTGAGATAGGAAGACATACCCTAATTGTAGGTGGAGTCATTCCATGAGCTGAGAACCAAATTGAATCAAACAGAGAAAGTAAGCTGAGCACCAGTACGCCTCTCTACTTCCTGATTTCACATGCAATGTGAGAAGATGCCTCAAACTCCTAACACCATCTTTCCCTGCAAATGATGAAATGCATCCTTGAACGGTAAGCCAAATATTCCATTTCTCTCTTATATTGCTGCCTTTGTTTGAATGAACATGGGTCCACAGTAGGCTCATACATTTGAATGTTTGGTCTCTAGAGGATAAAATTGTTTGGGAAGCATTAGAAAGTATGGCCTTATTGGAGGTTTGTCACTGGGTTGGGTGTGAGGATGCTTTGAGGTTTCGAAGGACTCAAGCCATTCTGAGTGTCCTCCTCTCTGCCTCCTACTTGTGGATAAGGTGTATGGACTCCAGCACTGGCTGGAGACCATTCCTGCCTTTTTCCTGAAATGTTCCATGCTGTGAGTTCATGGGCTCTCACCCTCTTAGTGTAAAGCCTCAAACACATTCTTTTCATCTACAAGATGCTTTGGTCATGGTGTTTTATCATATGAATAGAAAAGTAACAATACAGATGGTTTTTGTCAGATATTTTATCACAGCTCTCAGAAAGGTAATGGACATACATCTAAAAAGGCACAATGCTTCAGAAAATTTAATACCCTTTCTCCACATTCCCTGACAGGATGCTTTCTATAGCAACTCAAACTCCAATACTTTTACAAATGCTTGGTCTAGTCCAACCCACAAGGACAAGTTCTGCAGCACAATAGATGGTCTCAATTTATGGCCTCTCATCAGAATAGTCTGTGTCTATCCTGTCTTTACAACTTTGTACTATTTCTAAGAGTTTTGTTTGTAATTATGAGAGGGCTTTGGCTCTCCTCTTACTTATTCATCTATAACCATTGAGACACATAGAAAATACATAGCAAAGAAAAGTTCCATATCTGAATCACAACAATGCCTAGTTACTCACAGCAAAAAAAAAAGCATAACTATGGTAAACATAATGAATATTTTCAAAGAAAGTGAAGGACTGTTTTTAAAAAGATCTTCATAAGAATTTTTGCTTTCAATGTATCTCCAAACACATGAAATTTTGAATAATATGGTAAAAATTTACTCTATGGAGAAAATGCATTTTGTTTGGATTCATAACCATGTGTAGATTTAGAGTCATTTGAATTAAATTATGAACATTGACATTAAAACAAACTAAACAAAATACACTAAATATATTCTAAATATAAACAAGCTTGTTGCATAATAAAGTATTCTCAATATTCTGAAAAGCATATTCAATAGAATTAAAAACAATAAGATCAGCATTACCAATATATCCAGAAGCCACTCCATAAAATCCCCATGTTCTGTTATTCTCAACAACTAATTTACACTTGTCTTAATGAAAACATTTATTTTATAGGTGAAAAATTAAAAATGAAAAACTAAAAATACTGAAGTATAGCTTAAATATTCACAACAATTAATCTGGCACTTTTCATATATTGTATGTTGCATGCATGTTTGTGTGTGTGTGTGTGTGTGTGTAGTATGTGTATATATATATATATACATATATATATATATATATATATATATATGTATATATATATATATATATACAGAGGTTACAGGGTATGAGGTATATTCCACTATCACTGTCTGTCTTATTCCATTGAGTCAGATTCTCTCACTGAATATGGAGCTAGAATGGCAGGCAGGAATCCCTAGTGACACTCCTGTCTTTACTGAATACTACACTGGTTTAATGTGCTTTTGAGTTTCTACACAGCTTTTTCATGGATGCTGATCTTTCCTATGGAGGTTTTTATTTGCAGAGCAAGTGCTCTTACCCATAAGCCATCTTCCCAGCTCTTTTTTCAGGATCATTCTGTTATGATACCAAACAGATTATCTTTCTATAAAATAAATTATTTACCAACAATAAAATGCATTGTAGCTTATAAAGTTCAAAGTTCCCAAAAGTTAGGGCTTAAATGTATTTGATGATTGCCAGTCATTCCTGGTTTTAAGGTGAAGAGAACAAAATTATCTAAAGTGGAATCTAAGGGTTGACAGGATATTTCAATAGTTAAGAGTGCATGCTGCTTTTGCAAAGGAATTGAGTCTGGTTTCTGTTTCCCATATAGAATTGCTCACAATTGCTTGTAATTCTAGCCTCCAGGAATCAATCGTTCTATCTGGCCAAGCTTGTCACTGCATGTGGACATGTGCCCAATACACACACACACACACACACACACACACACACAAGCACGCACATAATTAAAATATTTAAGTGATAAATAGATGAAAGATAGATAGATAGATAGATATGGGGATGGAGATAGAGATAAAATGCCATTAAAATGTAAGGACTGGAGTTTATTTCTCATTCAAGAAGAGAAGAAAAATCAAGGCATTTTCCTATCATCAAATACTATTTTCCAAAAAGTACCTTAATGAGCATCAAGACTATGTTTTTACTATACAGATGAGGAAACAACATACAAGTAGCATTTTCTAGGTTCATACATGTTCACAGAGAGAATTCATGTCTTTAGTTATTAGAGTAATGCATACCCTTGCACCATACAGAGGTTGTTTGTTACACTGCAATCTAACATTCTTGAAAGAAAATATAGTTGTTAATTTCAGAGACATTTTTACTTCCTCCAACTTTCATCCATACCATTCCTCTGGTTCTTTCCCCAAATTCTTTTGAAAAAGCCAAAGGAAATATTGTTAGTGTATTACTTATGTTTTCAGTATACCAAACTAACCATTGTGTCAAATATTTACAGATATTAGACTTCAATAGGAAGTTATTAATTATTTAATTACCCAAAGCTTTCCTCTGTGTGAGGTGGTCATTTCAGGTATATGACATAGTAACTAAATTTGATATTCACAGGGACATATCGTTTCCCTTAACATTCATTCAAGTGTTTAAGGAGAAAACTGGGACGGTTAGAAGAAACTGCTTAAAAACTATTGACATCGAGTAGAGGGAAAGGACTGAATGATGAGAAAAAGATCAGAAGATCATCAGATAATTAATTCCTTCTGCAGAGACCTGAAGGGAGCCTGTGTGTAGTGCCACAAAGATGCGTGTAGTGCCACAAAGATGCAGCTGGAACCATGGGACATGTTATCCAAAGAAATGTCATCTCCCCTTTGGTAGAAAATACCAGTTGGCTAACATATAATTATTCACAGCTAAAAATAGCCTTTGTGGCAACCATCCTAGCTTGGCTTTATTTCTTTGAATGATTACCATTAAGGATGGTGATTGCGTGTCATCAACAAACATTTCTGGGAACATAAACACAAACCATTGGATTACCTTTTCGTAGTTTCCTTTTCAACCTAAAAGAAATGGGGTTTGAGTACTCTAGATACTGTACAAGGTCTGACACTAGGTGATATTTTTAAAGAAGTGAGAGATGGTTTAAGAAGAGGCATTTGCTAGGAGATGGAGAGGTGGGGATGTATTTCATCCATCACTAACAAAAAAATTCACAACTTCTTCCCATTGCTAGCATGAGCCTATCTGTGTGGAATAAAGAATCAATTAGCTTTGATGTGATTTGCAATAAATGGGTATTTTTTAAATTATCAAAGAGTTGGGTGCTAGAGAGATGACTCAGCAGTTAAGAGTACTTGTTGCCCTTTGCAGAGCACCTAAGTTCCATTCTGTAACTCTAGGGGCACTGGACATCTTCTTCTGGCCTCCTAGGGTATACCCATACACGGTATCCAGACATATGACTAGGTTTGTCTTCCAGTGAATTTGTTATATTTAAGAGTAATGTATGAAATGGGCAGGCTTTAAGATAAATGCACATTGCATATTACAATTATATGAATAGCAGGTATGCTCCAGAGTTTAAGTAGTTCATAGTCTTCCTGAGCTGGAATGAGAATCCCTGTGAGTAGTTCTCTATCACTACTAGAAGCTATAATTCACAGGCAGTGTGCTAACCTGACTGGTCTTGTTCGTATACAGCCCATGCTCAAGGGGGCTTTAGACTTGACTTTAAAATTGCATGGTTCAGAAAGATCTAGAACATTCTATCATTTAATCATTAAGTTTTATTAATTTCTGGGGTACCAGTTGCAATAGGATAGGTAGACATTTGTCAAAATAAAAGTGTTTCCTGGGGGAGCAGGAAACATAATACATTATTTTATCTATTTGCTGAGCTTCACCCAGAGAGCCCAGTGCTGTAGGAAGAAAAAACTTTTTCCCTTGTATCCCACAACACAGAATCCAAAAACAAGAGCCTGCTTATCTTGTTCACTTGATCATTTTAATTAATTAATTAATAGCATTCCAATTACATTGGTCTTCTTCATAAAGTTTGTCTAATGAAATTAATTTCCTATGGGAGTTTGGATACTGAATACGTGGTATATAAATTGTCTATCTCCTAATTAGTGAACAGAATTAAAACACTTAAAATCAATATGATGAACACTAATTAATAATCAGTTCTACCTGCATGGTCAAGTTTGCTCCCAGGTGGTAAAGTCGTTTTAGAATATCATTATACACTCTTGATTATCAAGCAGGGAAATACATGTCAAATTGTGATGATTTGTTTCCGTTGTTAATCTAGAGTCACTTGGAAGTGAAGCTCAATAGACTGGCTATATTAGAGTCTCCTGTGGACATGTCTGTGGAGATTCTGTTAGTTACATTGGCTAATTTGGAATGATGTAGCCCACTGTCTACAGCATCATCTAGGTTTGGTTTGGTTCTATATAAGAGTGGCATGAGGGAGCTCAGTAGAAGCCATGTATGCATTAATTAATTTCTCCCTGCTCTTGAATTTGGATGTGTTATGATTTGACTAGCAGCTCCTTCCAGTTCCTACCACTCTGATTTTTCCCACAAACAAGAACACAACTATGATCTCTGCAAAGATGTTTGTGTTGTTTTGTCACAGTGACAGGAAGTATAAAAGTATTACACCCATATAACAGCATGAAAATGAGGAAGTGTAACTTTTGAAAAAGTATGTCTTACTCAACAAGTTTTTGAATGCTAACAAAATGCAAAATATGAAAAATAGTATTTTTTCATAAAAATAAAAAGCCTGTGTGATTTTACAGAGCATCTCAGATAAAGAATGCTTATATCAGCTGATCTGTGGGGGATTGCTATGACTACTTTATTTGATGTAGAAGAGACAAACCTGGAAGTGGGTGGCACTCCTCCCTTGATTTAATAGTCAGGACTTCTTTTAAAAAAGAGAATGCCAGCTGAGAACCAGCCCCTTCTGCACTCATTCCTCTGCTCTTGACAGTAGCTATGATGTGAACAGTTAGACTAAGTTCTTGTCTTAACTTCCTCACTGTGATAGACTGTGACCTGAAAATTTAAAGAAAGATAAAGTCTTTTTCCTCTTAGTTTCTTTGTTGTCAGAATGGTTTATCAAAGTCACAGAAATGAAAGTAGAGCACATATTATATGTAACATGTGTGCATAGGAAAAAGATGCAGACTTCTAATTACATTTGTCTAATAGGTCATGTTTCTTATGCCTAATTATTTTATTTTGGACTTAATGCTTTTTAAAAAAGTAAAGCTAATTTCCAACTGGGGAGCTGAAGCATTACTATGACCTTTTCTAACTAATGCTCTGAGTAAATGATAGACTGAAATGCAAAACAAAAACAACGACAAAGCAAAATATTAGTTAACACTGTATATCCAAGTTGCAATTACATAAAAAATAAAAACTATATTCATTTTACCATTGTCTGTGCATTGAAGGGGAGATAGAACCTGTAGAGACCACCTCCAGTAGATAGGCGTGGCCACTGTCAAGGGATGGGGCCACCCACTCATCTCAAAGTTTTTAAACCTAGAAATGTTCCTGTCCACATGAAGAACAGGGACAAAAATTGGAGAAGAGACCAAAGGAAGGGCCATCCCGGGACTATTCCACTTGGGGATCCATCCTATCTGCAGACACTGAACCAGACACTGTTGTCAGTTGCTAAGAGGCATTTGCTGACACTGGTATGGTTGCTCTTTAGGAGATTCAGAGAGCAACTTACCAATGCACATGTGGATGCTTAGAGCCAAACATCACACTGAGCTCAGGCACCCCAGTAAAGGAGCTGGTGGAAGGACTGGAGAAGCGGAGGGGTATTGCAACCCCATAGGAAGAACACTATAGACTGGCCAAACCACCCAGTGCTTCTAGGGACTAGACCACCAAGAAGGAGTATCCACCAGGGAGGGATCCATGGCTCCAGATACATATGTAACAGAGGATGGCCTTGTCTGACATCTATTGGAGGGGATGCCCTTGGTCCTGTGGAGGTTTGGTGCCCCAGCATAGTGGGATTCTGGAGCAGTGGGTTGGGGCAGAGAGGGTGAGAGAGCATCCTCATAGAGACAAGAGGGAGGAGAGGGCAGATGTGGGATGGGGGTTTGTGGAGAGGTAACTAGGAAGTGAGATGTCATTTGAGATCTAAAGAAATGGAATGATTATTAAAACAACAGAAACAAAAACAAAAGAAGAAATTAAAACTATAAATGGTATTATTAAATGCATAATAATTGATCACACTGTGGTAAATGAGGCCCATTCATATATATTTATGAGTAAAATCTTCCCTAAAAATATGTTGTGGTTTGGACATTAAATGACCCCTCATGGCACATGAAGTGGTGCTGTTTGTGAAGTCCGTGGAGCCTTTTAGATGTGGGGGCTCACTGGAATAAATAGGTCTCTGGGATGTCCTTCAGATTCCACTTCAAGTTCACTCTGCTTCCTGACAACAGATATAATAAGATCGGGTGGTCTCCTTCTGCCAGCTCCAGTTTCTACCCTTATGGATTGTAGTCCCCTAGGTCTACAGTTTCCCCCTCATGAACTGTATCCCCTAGGTCTACAGTCTCCCCCCCTATGAACTATACCCCCTAGGTCTACAGTCTCCCCCTCATGAACTGTATCCCCTAGGTCTACAGTCTCCCTCCCTATGAACTATACCCCCTAGGTCTACAGTCTCCCCTTCATGAACTGTACCCTTAGGTCTACAGTCTCCCCTTCATGAACTGTACCCCTTAGGTCTACAGTTTCCCCCTCATGAACTATACCCCCTAGGTCTACAGTATCCCCCTTATGAACTATAACCCCATAGGTCTACAGTCTCCCCTTCATGAACTATACCCCATAGGTCTACAGTCTCCACCTCATGAACTGTATCCCCTAGGTCTACAGTCTCCCC